>JBAMJR010000051.1:5032500-5257500 GCA_038501785.1 Myoxocephalus aenaeus | reverse complement strand
CACACACACACACACACACACACACATACATACATGTATGGACACCCGTACACACACACACAGCTGTGCGTGCAAGGAGCTTCTGTGTGTAATCAGATCTAGGTTAGCAGCCTGTTCACTGGAACAGTGTGTACCCGCTCTCTCACGGTGCACTGAAGCCCCTGGAAATACACAGTGTGTGTGTGTGTGTGTGTGTGTGTTAGGTTGTATGATGCACATGCAGACGGAGCCTTAGTATTAACACTTGTGTTTGTGTGTGAGTACATGCAGGGATGTGGGCAAAAGATGATGGAGAAGAATCAGTATTTGTATTCTGTGTCGTCTGTTTGTTTCTGTATTCGGGAGTGGGTGTGACATCATGTTGCAGACCATGTGTTTACACCTTTGTGAGCATGTGTGGGTTTCTGTGTGTGTATGCTGTTTGCCACAGATAATCCACAACAATCCCTGCAGGTACTGCAAATGACAGAAAGGCAGAATCTTATAACTTTCATAAACACAGTGGTCACTGTGGGATTATCCAAATCATACCACAACTACTCCTCACTTAAATTCCTATTTTTGGGGGTAAAATGTTATTGTGCTGTCCATATTTTGAAGTACTTTGAACTATCACATTCCAATGATAAGGCCTCTACATCAAAGTCGTGCTGTTATCTGAAAATATTGCACACCTGTCATTTAGAATTGAATTAAACTGAACGTTGAGTGCAATGTAAAATGTAAAAGCAAGTCTGGATTACAATTTAGGCAATTGACTAGGGGCCCCCGATTCTCAAGGGTCTTGAAAGCCACAGGTTATTTCCAGTGTGGCAATTACTTATTGAACATTTGATTAGTTAGAAATGTGTGTGGGAATAAGCACCGCTAAAGCACAATGCTAAGGGTCCTAAGATGCCCCCTTCACATTTTCCCAAGGGTGCAGAAATGAGCTCTTGGGCCCTATTTTGCCCCCTAGCAGGTTAATCCGTGTTTGTGCTAAACTACCATGCTGCTGTTGACTCGTACAGTTAAAGTGGTCCTCAGCATCAGTTAGGATCGCTAACAAACACCATGACGTCAATGATTTCCGGAAATACTCGCTACTATTTATAAAAGGAAGCGGGGACTGTCATCCACTATGAATGCGAACGGCATACTATGAGTCATAGGTGGGGTGTCCACGTTCATTAGTAGCAGCTAACTGTATTTATGTGTGTGTGTGTGTGTGAGCTTTTAATGACGGTGCTGAGGTCCGGTTGCTCCCTCCAGCCTTGCTTGTGTTCGTGGCAGTTCTCTTTAATGAGGGACAAACAGTCCCTCTCTCCGTCTCTCTGCCTCTGTCTGCCTAACAACCCCCCACAGTAAATAACCATGAGCCTCCGGGGCAATTAGGTGGGCACTTGAGGCTTATAGTCTGGTGCTCATAAGCACACACACACAAACAGAAAATACGACGATCTAGTTAAAAATGGCGCTAGAGTAATTGAGAAATGGGATATAAACAAAGGGACAGATCAATGTAGAGGCAGCAAGATTAAAAGTGAGAGAGAAACATAGAAAGAAAGACGACTATGTGATGTTTTAAGTTTCTAATGACGATCTTCCCTTGTCCTCCTCTTTCTTATCTGCTTTTACTTTTTCCTGCTGTTGTTTCTCAATCTCTCGATCATTTCACCGGTTTTGGCCGTTTTTTCTCCCATCCTCTCCTTGACCTCATATATTTGTTTTGGTCTGGGACCGAGAGACAGAAAGGGAGGCAGGGGAAGCGAGAGAGGGAGAGACACAGAGAGGAGCTTTCACCTTTCATTTCACCAGAGCAATGAGTTGCCAATTTCAGAGTGCCCTTTACTGACCATCACATGCACACCTACACTCACACACACACACACACACACACACACGCACACACCAAAACCTGTTCTCCACACGCCTCCCAATCTCCATGATAATCAGCTTCCTTTCATTGTGTTGCATCATGCAGGAAACCTGCTGCTAGTCTGAATATGTGTGTGTGAATGAGAAAAGTCTGAGGAAAAGGAGAGCGTGCTTTAGTTTGTGTGTGTGTGTGTGTGTGTGTGTGTGTGTGTGTGTGTGTGTGTGTGTGTGTGTGTGTGTGCATGCGCCAGTCCCTTGTCTCTGTAGCAGCAATTGCGTATTCGAGGTACGTTGCCTTGCCAGGCCATGCTTTGCCAAGCCAGTGGGCTGGCTCTTGTCTTATCTATTTCTTTTGACTAGAGAAATATTGCTTTTACACACACATAGTTAGAGGTACACAAACAAACAAACACACACACACACACACACACACACACACACACACACACACACACACACACACACACACACACACACACACACACACACACACACACTAATCCTAGATGCAGTGAAGTATACAAAGAACTATACTTTCAGCTTAAAGCATCACATCTTCTGGAGATTTATATACATTTTGTAGGTATTGTTGTACTATTGTACTTGAAATTCAAAATATATTAATTGCTTTAACTATATGCAGAGATACATGTCACACATACACACACTGTTTATTCCAGTGCAGATGTTTACGTGTTGATGGCGGCCATGTCACTGCATTGCAATAGGGGATCAGTCCCTCATCTTCCATTCATATATTCTTCCTTCCCTTCACGTCTTATCACTCTCCTGCTCTATCGTTCTTTCTCTTTTGTGCACATTGTCACACACACACACACATCTTTCCAGGTAACACACACACACACACACACACACACACACACACACACACACACACACACACACACACACACACACACACACAGACCGCTGCTGTTCTCTATCTCACCTCTGTTTTCTCTCCCTGACACTCTCTCTGCGTTATCTCTGCCATAAACCCCTACTCTCTCTCCCTCCCTCCCTCCCTCTCCCTCTTTTTTTCTCTCTCTCTCCCTCCCTCTCTCCAATATACTCTCAAACAGACCAAGTACTTACAAACATACACACTTTTACTCTCCTTCTCCCCCCCCCTCTCTCTCTCTCTCTCTCTCTCTCTCTCTCTCTCTCTCTCTCCATCTCTCTGTCACACCTCATCCCCACCTCCCTCCCCCTGTCTCAATCTCTGTCCATGTCTTTCATCCTCTCTCTCTCCCTGTCCTCAGGGTGAGCGAGGCTGTTGGTAGCATCCGTTTCAGTCAGCAGTGACACTGCAGTCTCAGTGCATCTTTTAATGGCACACTGTAGTAAAGCCGCCTCTGAAGTGAGCCTATGCAGCATATTAGATGCACAAACAAACACACACACACACACACAGACTCTCTCTCTCTATCTCTCTCTCTCTCATTCAAACACACACACACGCTCGCACGGACAAACAGAGGAAGTATGCATCTGTTCCGTACAGCATGTATGCCTATACACATCAGGCAAAGCCATACTAAAAATAGCATTTATAAGCTTTAACCGCTATGTAGAAGATGCTCAGTATCCTGACGCACCACCTTCTATTCCTCAAACAGCACAACATACAAAATACAGTAACATAGAGTAATGGATCCATATACCATAAGTAAACACAGATTAGAAAAACCAGAATCTATCTTCGCCACTAGTTTCATAAGATTAATGTGTGTGTGTGTGTCTTTCAGATTTCTCCTTATGCAATAAGCAGAGTAAACAGCATGCCATGACACATCGTTGCTCTGACTATAGCGTCCTGTTATAGCACTACGTAACACATCCTTGGGCTCAGGATGCTGAATGCAGCTTGGGATGAAAAAAATAAACAAACCACCGACAAACAAGAGAGGTCGCAGCTCATGTTTTCCTCCATATTCTCCAATGTCTTTTGCAGGCAGATGCAGTATTTTTTGTCATTTTGTGTGCCTGTTGTTTGGACATGCTGGTGGAAATCAGGGTTGAGGCAGGTGTCTGGTATTGGGAGTGCGTGTTTGTGTTTGTGTGTGTGTGTGTGTGTGTGTGGGAGGCGAATGCCCCCCACCCCCACCCCTCCCCACCTATGAAAAGCAACCAGTGAGTGAAAATAGAACACAATCCCAGGAGGGTCCCCGCTGTCCTCTACTTAGCATGGACACACACGCGTACACAACACAGACACACACACACGCCCCCTCTGCCATTCCCCCTTGCTCTCACTTCCATCTCTGTCCATCTTGAATACCTGCTAGAGGAGAAACAAATGCAAGGAAAAGCATGGTACCTGTGTTAGGGGTCAGCCGTGCTCTCCTTCTTTTGTTGTCCCTCCAATCCACCTCTTGTTCAGCTGATCTGAGCCGAGCCGAGCCGAGCCGAGCGTACAGCAGCGAGGCTCAATCCTTTTACCCTGCGATGCTGAAAATGGCACCAGTATTCCCTGATAGCGGCAGCCTGCCTGCTTGCCTCGCTCCCTTCTCTCTCTCTCTCTCTCTCTCTCTCTCTCTCTCTCTCTCCCTCCCTCCCTCCCTTTCGCTCTCTCTCTCTCTCCTGCTCTCTAGCTCGCCTCCCTCCTCTCCTTGTCTGCTGCCATGTTGAGTGCACGCAGGGCGAGGGGCGGGCTAAAACGAGGGTGGGGGGGTGATGGCGGTGGAGGGGAGGAGGAGGAGGAGGAGGAGGAGGAGGAGGAGAGAGTGAGGGGGACTCGGGGGGATAAGAAAGCAATTAGAAGACAGCCCCTCTTCCTTCCAGTCGGGAATGTATAATGGAATTAGCTTGGGGGACGATGGTGGTGGGTGTTGCGGGAGAGGTGAGGGGGCTGTTGGGGTGCTTGGTCCTGCAGCCTCTGCTGCGGAGTCAAGCAGCCTGTCCGACAGCCACCGCACGCATGTGTGTGTGTGTGTGTGTGTGTGTGTGTGTGTGTGTGTGTGTGTGTGTGTGTGTGTGTGTGTGGAAGAGAGGAAGCGCAGATGGGGGGTGGTGGTGTGGAGTGATTGCCGTCGCACTGAGCGTTTGTGTGTGTGTGTGTGTGTGTGTGTGTGTGTGTGTGTGTGTGTGTGTGTGTGTGTGTGTGTGTGTGTGTGTCAGGGCTAGAAAGAGAGAGAGAGAGAGAAAGAGAGAGAGAGATTTCTGATGTACTGATGGGAGGGAGGTAAGGAGTGGTTGGTTGAGCTGTGGGACCACCTGCTCCTTGCCTCTCTCTCTCTCTCTCTCTCTCTCTCTCTCTCTCTCTCTCTCTCTCTCTCTCTCTCTCTCTGTCTCACTTCCTCATGCTCTCAGAAGCACCAAGGCAGGAGAGAGAAAGGGCGAGCGGCAGCTTCAAATCCCTTTTCTGTCTCAGGTTTGCTCTCCCTCCCTCACTTTCTCTCTCTGCCTCGGTCTCTCTGAGTGGGTGGCGAGGAAGCGGCATTTGTGTGTCTGGAAACACAACGGTGTGTGTGTGTGTGTGTGTGTGTGTGTGTGTGTGTGTGTGTGAGTCATACTCTGAGTGTGTTTATTCATGTATGAAAAGAGATGACCAAAAATCCCTGTGTGAAAGACAGCGATAGGAAAAGATGAGGAGGGGACGGGGGGACGCAGTGTGTTTTGTGTTCATGGGAACAGTAGATTACAAAAGGAAGAAGGACAGAGTGTGTTTGTGAAGGTGTGGCTGTGTGTGTGTGTGTGTGTGTGTGTGTGTGTGTGTGTGTGTGTGTGTGATGGAGATAGGGAGAGGGCGGTCTTCTGATGGAGAGGGACTGGGCCAGCCACTGCGTGGGGGAGATATGTGTAGGCCTATATGCGTGGGCCACTGATTGTGT
Source organism: Myoxocephalus aenaeus (assembly GCA_038501785.1). NCBI lineage: Eukaryota > Metazoa > Chordata > Actinopteri > Perciformes > Cottidae > Myoxocephalus > Myoxocephalus aenaeus. The sequence goes on along the minus strand of JBAMJR010000051.1, from coordinate 5,251,810 downwards.
CATGAATGAAAATAAGGAGCAAGGTAGGGGAGGGGGAGTGGGACTGTGAGTCCACTCCCATTCAGCCGTCTCCTCCCCTCTCTTCCTCTCCTCCTTCTCTTGAGTGACAGACGAGGGACTACGAGCAGCTTGCTCAGGCGCGCGTCAATAATTAGCATCCTCTCCTTGTTTTCATTTGCCGCGTCGCGCAAAAGAAGTGTTGCCACGCACCAAGCCGCCCGACTGCAGCCCATCTCGGTCACTCCGAATTTCTCTTGTGCAGCCAAGGGTGCTTCATGAGCTTTGCAAGCGGCGGCCCCTTCTCTCTCCTCCGTGCCGTATACATGCAATGGCCCGTGATCGCTCCTGGCATGCACACGCACGCATGCCAGGAGGGACAGATGTGTTGAAACGCGGGACACACGCAACCTTGGCTGCTTTTTTTCTCTCCTCACTTTCCTCTAACAAATGTGTGCCGGCGCGCATTGGCAGTCAGTCAGTCAGTCAGAGAGGCACACGCGCACACGAGCACATGCACGGTGGTTCAAGGGCAATTGATTTGGAGTTTAATTTCTCTCCCGGTAGTCTTGACGCAAAAAGGATGCGCCTCCGTCTGACCTTGACGGCAGACAGGGAGAGTTTTGTCTCTGTCGCCATGCAGGCTCACTCTGAAGCCGCTCTGACGCACGCACACGCGCGCGCGCGTACACACACACACACACACACACACACACACACACACACACACACACACACACACACACACACACACACACAGCATCTTCACCTGGAAACGTCAAATCCTGTACTGTTATAAATGAACGCTTTCCATCTGCTTTCTAATTATAGCCGACATAAGGCTATTCCTAATTTTAGCTGCAGCCGCGAAATAGTCGTCTTTCAATAATTCATGAGTTCAGACACAGAGCCTGCTCCTTGCTGGCACGCTCATCACCAGGGTGTTGCTCAGACGGCGGAAACACAAGAGGGGGTCCAGGTGGGTTTACAGAAAAGGGGCCGTGAGATTGGGTTCAGCTTCAGTAAAACATTGTAATAATCACGCTCACCTGATGCTTTAAGGACTCCTATGTGACAGTTTAGAAATACGCACCACCAGATGCACGAAGCCAAACTGATGCATACACATGCTCAAAACATTTCGGTGAGCTGTCCTCCCCAGGAAGCATTTGTTTTGATCAATGCGGATCTGAGTGAAGCGTGATTTTGCCTACAGCGCTGACATCAATCGAGATGACCAGGGGTTAAAACCGCCTGCCTCTGAAGAAGCGTTTGAAAGCTCCTCTCATCTCAGCTCGCCATACGCTCTGACGCACAGGCCTGTTTGTGTGCCGTTTGTGTGTGTGTGCATGTTGCATGTTCTCAGGTGTGTGTTCCACTTAAATACAGCAGCAGGAGAGCTGTCCTATGTGTGCGGAGGCCTTATATACACTAAGAGTGTGTTCATGAACAACATTTGATGCATTTAAAGTAAAGTGAGTTTTTGCGTAAATTGCGTAAACCTGATTATTATGCATATCAAATACATAGATTCTATGAAAACAGAATAGATAGACCTTCCTGGTTTGAAAACACATTTGAAACACATTTGACTTATTTATGGTAAATGCATGAACCTGTTTGTTGTGTATTCCAAACACATTTGGTTTATTGGTATTTTTACATAAATGTCATTCTTACTTGTTTCATTACGAGCATCACATTACGTTTATTAGTGTGTTCATATTAAAACTATGTATTCCAAATGGATGGAAATTTGATGTGCAATTAAAATACATACATCTATTAGCTCTAAATATTTCTTTGAGTGCACACTTTTATGAACAGTTTCTTTCTTTAGACAATAACGAGATTAATTTAATGTCAGTGTCGTATTATTAACGTGTTTCAACGATTATGTAATCCTTGAGAAGTAGGCTACTTATTAATGCATTTTAAGTTTTTGCTTCTGCATTTATAATTTTTGTATTCTTGAGATTCACTGCAGCTATTTTGTTTTCAAGAAATGTGTGTGCCAAGTTCGGTGATCGTGGGAGTGGGGGAGGTGTAAGGTTCAGGGTCATCGCGGATTCAACCACACACCTTAGATCAATGGGAGGCAGGGCAGGAAGGGGGGTTGCTCTCTGTTGCCATAGAGACGAGAGGACAGTGGTGTTGGGTACTGTTACTAGGCAGAGAGGATGAGGGGTGGTCCGCTGCTGTGGAGGGTAAACAACATTTCGGCTGAGGGCGAGAGATCGGGAATAATGTCAATATTCCTGCTGCGATTATTTCCTCTAATACAAAATGATTCACATTTTGTCAAAAAATTAAAGTCAACATTTTATTTTTAAGATGTGTGCTATGTAAAAAATGTAATACAGTAAAATCTGACTTATTTAATTAAACATAAAACTTTGACGGCAATGGCTTGTGTTATGGTCAATTTTGTCAAATCAATCAATAACACATATTTAGTGTTGCCCAATCCTAGTGCACAACCCAGTGGTCATTGCCTTGAAGTGCAGTACATGTTACAGCCCATCATTACACTGAAGCCCAGTGTGTCGCCTTGGTGTCCTTTAGTTTAAGTGAAGGTTAACTGTCAAAATAAAAATAAAAAATCATCTCATCTTAATTTAGATCAATACATCTCTATAGAGCTGCAAGCATCTTAAACATGACCACAAGATTGTGAGTGCTTAGTGAAATAAGCCCTCTTGGGCCTGCGCCCGGACATCAGAGCTGCGGTACACTTGCGCCCTCTCCTGGGGAATAAACGGCCTGACTTATATTACTGTAAACAAACTAGGAATAATGAATGCAGTGCGAAGAAATGCTTGAAAGTTTACAGTTCATAAGATGTCATGTCATGCATGTGTCGTGTGTGCATTGGCTGGCAGAGGGTGGAGAGCAGTCATTACAACAGTTTAATCTTTATTACCAACTGGTAGCAGTCACACATACATATTCTAGGATATTGTCTGTAATAGACATGCACATTCAGACATTATTCAGTGTTATTAACAATTCCCAAGATTATCATTAACTCTGATGTTCAGGACTTCAGAATAGCTGAGGCTGATAACAGCTCATTAAAAAAAGAAATGCCTCTTTTTTTGGGCAGCAGCAGACTGGATGGAGACAAAGGCATCAAAGAGAGGAAAGGTGGACCTGAAAAACACTACCGTCTGTACACAGCTGGAAAGTACAACAATTCTATACATACATTGTTGTGCCTGTAATGTGTCTCCACCCTCCAGAAAGGAGCAGCGTGAGAAGCACAGGGAGGCTCAGATCAGCCGCCTCAGAACCTCAAGGAGAGTGAGGAAACACCAGCAAAGCTAAATATTGTATTTATACTTTATATTGTATTGTACGTGTTGTATACCATAACAATTTCATGATATAACATGTCATAAAAACGTTTGTGTCGTTAGCCATAAAACATGTCAAAAGTATAATAGTATCCTACACAGTATAAGTCACAGTATGTCATGGAAATTGCTCTGCCAAAATAGTATACATGACTTTTTTTGACATTGTCAACAAAATATACTGTTTTTTACATACTATACTATGGTTTTCAAACTACTTTTTTTTCTCAACATACTATACATTATGACACCATACTATTAATTTTCATTATCTTTTTTTGACATACTGTGACTTTTAATGACTTTTCAACAAACTATTCGACAATATTGTATGACTTTTTTCAACATAAACTATGAAGATTATGACTATAATTATTTATGACTTTTTTGACATACTATACCATTACTTTTTTATATATACTATACTTTAACTTTTTACATTACTTTTTTTGACATAGTATACATTTTTATTTACTATGAAAAAGTAATTGTATAGTATTTCTAAAAAAGTCACATTATAGTATGTCAATAATAGTCATAAAAAAGTCATTTTCAGTATGTTGAACAAAGTAATAGAATCAAAGTATAGTTATATCATATATATATATATGACACATATATACAGTATATATATATATATATATATATATATGTACATATATACGTCATGTGAAAATTCAGTCTGGTATGTTGTTTGACGCCTTCATTAAATCAGGTGGCATTGATTTCCTCTGACAACAACAGTAAGAAAAGTATAACAAAAGTAATATAAACCGTTTTTCATTTTATTTTCATCTTGCATAATCTTTGACTAATGGGGCATTTGTTTGTTGACACTAAACAGGCAAATACATTCGTTGTAAGCATCGGCAGCTAATGGGCGCAGTGACCTTGTGTTGTTGGTTTCTGTGACTCTTCAGTCTCGGACTGAACTCATAATTCACAAGAAACGCCAGTTCTCTCTGTTGTTTTCCGCCAGCCTATCTCTCCGTTAACATCTCGTCTTTATTAAGCAGGTTCATAAAGCTCAGGGGTCACGGTTCCTGCTGAGCAAAAGAAACAATAAACAATTTCCAAGAAATTCAAATGAAACTTACATGAATGTGTTGAGTGAAAAGGAGCAGTGGGGGACCGACTGCTCGCTTGAAATAACATGTATACAAAATATTATTTAGCAGTGCAATATTATAGGGCTAGCTAACTTGAAGATGTTCAACGTTATAAAGTGATATTGATCCAATACGATCAAATATTTGTAACATTACGTTAGCTAACTGGATACAGATTGCGTCTGAAGACATCGCTCACATTCTCTCTGTTTAATGTCTTCTGTAGTTTGGGTGGGTTAGAATTTTTTTTTAAATACAAGGTTAGCATTCAAACTTTAAAAAGGTGAGCGGTCCAATACTGCCTGCTGAAACAAAAGTGTGTGTATTGTAGATTATTGTTGATCCTCACTTGTTACTCAGCCCTAACAAGAGGACACATTCACATAAAATCATCTCCGGCAGACACCGACACAATCAGGCATTTCTCCTCACTTTTGTTTTCATTGCACACTTTAATCATTTAGTAAACAGATCTTCACAGTAACAATGCAATAGCAGAAAACAGAAGCGAATCACTGTGCAGCTTTTTAGCTCTTCAACATAATTATGGTATGTACAATGAGAATGTGAAAATCAAAGAACAGTGCCCGAGGTTCACCCTGTAGTGTGAAGAGGCTTTTTTAGCCCCTGTATCACCCTCAAAGCACCTCTTTGACTCGAGTCCATCCACTCAGGCTTCACACCATGTGCAGCTCTTTGAATCCTGTCCATACTGCCAACCCAAAAACATTCAACATTCAAGTACTGTAATTCTCTCATTGCACAGGTACCTGGTCAGCCAGTGCACAGGACTCTGAATGGCACCACCTGATGTCAGAAATGAAATAGCTTTGTTGTCATCATGTGTACATAAACATTGTATTTAAAGGAATGAGAATTGAAATAGCATCCAAACGGCTCTGGTAACATAGGTAAATACATCCCAAAATATAAAGCAACATAACATAGAATTTATTAAAACCGCTTTCATTCGTTGTGACACACCAATAAATAGTCATTTTTTGGACATGAAACCTCATAACAACTGTAACATACAAACTGTAACATTTTGCAATGCATTCATTGTAAAATAATATCATAACTCGAGATGTTTCAGGTCTTCACTTGAGAATAGTACTGAGTTTGAATGAAATTGCCATTTAATGAACCAGCACAATGGTCTCTTTGCATTATTTTTGGTTTGGAAAATACTAGTTTACTGTTGTGCTGTTGTACTGCATGTTGCGCAAGTCAGACTTGCAGGGGAGATGGGAAAAACATATTTAAAAAAAAGAGGTACAAATCAGAATAAGGCAAAGTGAACGTACTGTTTGAACTACGGTGTCAAATATACTCACACTCAGATTTATGCAGTTTAGAAGTATGTGATAACATTGTCAATCAGTCTGTTCCAAGACAAACAAGTTGATGATGTTATTTAAGAGAATCCACTGTTTTGAAACTCTTATTCTTCGAGTTGTAGGTGGTTTGTCCCAGGCCTGACATGTTTTATTAATTTTACAAAGAGAAAATAAAAACCTTTTCATCCATCGTAATAACTGATAAAGCTTTTTGTCTGGCCATATGCTGCTCTGGTCAGAGTACGTTCTCATTTGGTTATGTACTAATGTAATAAAACACATAAAACAAAATGATACCCTCCATCTATATTCAAAACAAACAGGATAAAATCAGAACCTAGCAGCGGTTCCTTTCTGTCCCATACAACAAAAATACATCTGTATCTGATGAATACAAAGCCTCTGTGTGAGCACAGTCTTTCATGGCATCTGTGGCCAGTTCCTTCTTCATAAACACACTTAAAAGCAGTTTCCAGAGAGGCAATGATGGCAAGTCTTGGAATTCACTGAATTCAGCTTGATATCAGAAGTGGGACTTTTGGTGCGATCCCATTGGTCGAACAGCCGCAGACTTGGTCCAATGTTCACGTGTCAATGGTGGTTTCTGTCACCTGAGAGTCTGGCCCTCACTACCTGTGGCCCGGGCTCCTGTGGGTGGCAGTGTTCCCGACTAGACCTTCCTCCACAACGTTGCCGTAACCTTCTTTCTCTATGCAGCCTGCCAGGACCTGCAGCACCAGCCGGAGCCTGCGGTCCAAGGCCTGAAGGTGACGCCGGATGAGGATCGGGGACAGTCGGTCACGGAGCAGCGACTCCTCCATCAGGGAGCTCAGCTGGTACTCCTCTTTGGCCAGCAGCTGGAGACGCAGGAACGTTGATTTCCTCACCCTGGAACGGGGAATCAAAGAGCTTATTTTAAATTAAACTCGACTATAATATTGTTGTATTTATTCCTGCTATGATGACATTACAAGACATATATTAGTGTATCTTTCTTGCCATGTGGAGGGGACAAGCTGTGGTGTGTAAATTATTTTATAGAAGATAATCTTTGTACCCCGGTGGTGAAAAGCTTTCAGGGAAATATAAACACACGCAAACTTGTTCTCATGTTATGGTCAATTTAGCAAAAGTCAGCAGGTTCAAAAAAGATAATTCATGGGCCTTTAACACAAGAAGCAGTAACGGCGTCGCTGCACTCTAAAACCCATTTTCACTCGCCCCTCGCCAAGCGCTGGGTCCGAAGTTCAGTCTGGTTGAATGTTCTGCTCTCCGTGTGAAAGGCCCATTAGGAGCTTTTCTCTGCTGTTAAGCGTGATGGCACGTCATTTTTGACCCTCACGACCACATAAGGGTTAAGGAATTACAACATGAATCTGGAATTCACACAAGTTTCTCAGTCTAGATGCACTAGATGTAGTAGAGGTGCTAAAATAAGTACCGTAAAAGTCGGGTTACAAGCCGCTACTACGTTCGATGGGTGTCCCCGCTAGTTCCCCGCTGTAGCCAGCTAGCGCTGCTGCTAGTTACCGCTAACTTCCGCTAGCTCTCCGCTAGCGTCTGCTAGCTCTCCGCTAGCTCTCTCTAGCTCTCCGCTAGCTCTCGCTAGTTCCCCGACAACCACCAAAGGTAGCGTGACCAGCCCGGCTTGACGCCCGACTCGGGCAGAGGGGACGAGGGCAGTAGCAGCAGCAGCGGGGAGCTAGCAGCAGCGCTAGCTTGCTACAGCGGGGACAACCACCAAAGGTAGTAGCGGCTTGTAACCCGGCTTTTACGGTACACTTTGTCCTTGGGGTGTTGCTAAAGTAACTGCCACGGGTTGTTAAAAAAGAAAGGTGTTGCATCCTATCAGAGCAGGGTTTTCAGAGCAATACACCCATTAGAGGATTTTGTGTGGAAAGGCTGAAGGAAGGACTGACTGACTGACAAAGAAACACTAACTCGACCCAAAGTACAATAATACATCCCCAAACAACCAAAGCTCTGACCTGCAGCACTGGCTGACAGGCACCAGGATGGACAGCTCATCATGGGAGTGTTTTCCAAAACTATAAGGGAGAGAATAAAGATAAGCAATGTCACAAACACAATGTTAAACGCTGCTATTCATCCTATTGCTTCATTAATTCTGATGAAGCTTCTTGAGCTTCATGAGAAATATTTAAAGTATTTAGATGCAGCACATTCCAATGAATCAATATTAATAACTCGGAATTTGCAATGTCACATGTTTAATGAACTGATTTTCAACACAACCATTTTCAGTGGGTTTAATATTTTGCAGATGTTAAGACAGACTCTTCAAAAAGAAGCTGAGTGTCTTTACCCTCTTCCATTGTCTAGGTGAATAATGAAGGTGTCATTTCCAAATTTCTCAAAAGTTTCATAATGATGTCGATCCATGTTACCTGAACAAGGAGAGAGCAAAGTGGGGAGTAAATGTGAGGACACTGTACTTATTTAACATATGATTAAAAAGAGGCATCAATATGCCATTGATTAATCTGTAAATGCGATATCTTTACATGTGATGTCATACCCAATTTTCTTACCCATTAAGAAGTCAAAGATGGTCATGTCCATGACGTCCAGCAGCCGAGTGCCTCGGTCATACGGAGGAGTCTGCTTAACCTCGTCACAGTAATCTTGGTCCACCTCCCACCTGATAACGCATAAACATATGTTTAAAAAAATCATTGCATCCATATTTAGTCAGAGTAATCAGCCAAGTGTAAACCCTGACTCAGACGGCAAGTGTGTCATTTCTTTACTCTGCTTTCTTGCGCTTGTGGTATGAGCGCCTCCAGGGGTTCCTCCAGGTCTTGCGTTTGGCCAGGGTCAGGTCGGGCAGGAAGGCCGCCAGCGAGCCTTCGATCTGGTCCGGTTTACCGCACAGAGCGTGCTCAGTGGAGCAGTAGTACGAGCACTCGCCGTAGAAGCAGATGTTATTGGCTGAGGAGAGAAAAACCAAACACACTGATTTAGAAATTGTGTCAAAGATGAAAACAAAAAGCAAAAAAAGATAATAACAGATATTCTATTTTGTGTCATTTGTTTTTATTTTGAATAGGTGGTTGTATATGGATCTGTATGTATTTTTTATTAAAACCCTTGTAAGGCTTAATTATGTAGAGCAGTGGTTCTCAACCTTTTTTCAGTGATGCCAAGTTCCTCCGAACCAGCGAAAAGCCTTTTTGGTTGAAACAAAGATGTAATACACAGCGCTGTGGTATCAGTGTCTGATTTAATATAGAATATATAAAATTCAGTTTATGAATTTACACTTATATTTTATTGAATATTTATTACATTTTCTTTTTTTTAAAGGATGTTTGAAATTATGCTAATTTGAAATATATATATTTTTAGTCTCACGTACCCCTGGAGTCCCTTCACGTACCCCCAGGGGACACGTACCCCAGTTTGAGAACCACTGATGAAGAGTTTTGTGTATAAGCTGATTCACAGTGCCTCCCGATGGTGACCTTCGGCTATGGCTTTCTTGATCACCGCACAAGCAACCCCACGCTCTTACCATTTGTACTGCCTTAAAGAGCAGACCAGGACATACAAACCCCAGAATACACTCAACTACAGAAACATAACCCACTTAATCCATTTGTCTTGCTGCAGTGTCTTACAGTTGAAGCCAGAATTGTCCGGTGCTCTGTCTCTTAACTATGAGTGATGCAGCCAACCAGCTGCATGATTGTGCCACGCAGCAGAGTTTCTACCTGGTGAGATGAAGAAGGTCCTCCACAGCTTCTTGTCACGCGTCACATCCCTGATCTCCCTCGTCATGTTGACAAGTCGCCCTGCCATGGGAGGCACTCGCCGGAAGTCAAGGATCCTAAAGAAAGAGGGAGACATGGAACGAAAGATAATGTTTAAATGTATTTCACGTCTAAAATAAAGCGAATTTGATGGCTGCCAATGATATCAGGATTGCCACCATTGCAGACTGATTTTACATTTAAAAAAAAAGTGAGACATCAGGTTACTTTCTCTTTACAGAAGAATCAATCCAGACCTGATCTGTATCATTGCAGCACACAAGATGTGTAATAATTAATTATCTTTACAGCAGCATTTATTCTCTCCCAACATCCACGTCAAAACAAGCGGAACAAAGGTGTGTGTGTCTACCTCCCACCTGTCCCACCAACACACACCCATACACAGACAAAGACACCTTAACTCTCTAATCTATATGGAGATGCTTGTGTTAATTCTACACCTTACGGTCTCAGACTCTGGTGCTTCCTTTCTGTCTCCGTCTCTCTCTCTCTCTCTCTCATTCTTTTGTTACGCTCTTATGTCTGAACACTACACCTATTCAGCCCCTCTTTAGCCTGCCTCACTGTATGTTTGCAGTCCAAATGACCCGGACCCGCTTGAGACCGAAGCTAAGCCTCCTGGGAGCATGCACACACACAGACAGACCGGCTGAATGGAACCGAGTTGGCGAAACTTTAGCCTACAGAGGAACGCATTCAGGAGCTGCAAACTGCACCGTCATGTCGGGCCCTGGCGACAAAGGAGCACCTGTGTGTGTGTGTGTGTGTGTGTGTGTGTGTGTGTGTGTGTGTGTGTGTGTGTGTGTGTGTAGAGCACACTCAAGCTTCTATATGTGTGCACTCTGCCTATTACACACCTATGAGTCACAATGAGTTCACAAGGATGATAAATACAGTGTGGCGAAGAACAGATGGTAAAACTGAAGTATTTACTGGAAAGTAGTGATGTTGCCTTTTACCTTAAATCTTCAGGATATATATATATATATATATATATATATATATATATATATATATTTAAAAAAATATATTAGCCTCCTACTCTTAATTTCTGGTACCCCGGCAACCCGGCACGGTGCACGCAATCTAAAAACAGCCCCGCCCCCCAGCTCTAAATCCATGTCCTAGTGGTAATAGTGCGTCTGTCATTTCCTGTTTGGCTCCATCTTCCGCAAACACATGCCGCTGACCTCATCTAGAAGAGAGCGAGAGTGTGTATTTGTGATTATGTATGAGGTAATTATAACGACCTCAGCAGACCTCGAGATGACCTGCGCATCATTAATCATCCTCCTCTACAATCACAAATCACTATCACGTTTGACTCTTCTCTCTGTTGAGTTTTTTTTTTTTTTATGTTTTTTACTTTGTCAGCTGAAGTCGGTAGAATTAAAGGATCATGTGGAAATCAATATACTCAGCAGCAAGTAAAGGAGTTGATCCCAGTGCTCGGTGTGTTATCAAATCCTTCATGTTCCCATTCAGATGTTCACAGTTTAAGTCCATTAAGGCACACCTCCAGTTTATAAATAGCGCTGTTGTTTGTATGAATGGACATGTGCGACCTTCGTCATTCGTCCAGGAACAAACCGTGACGGATGTTTTGAAAACGCGCTTGGACAGGAAACTGAAATCGCAACACAACAGGGTTTTGCAAGAAGAAGAAAAAATATGATAAAACTCACCTGTCCAAGTGAAAAGCGGCAATCTCAGCGTTGTGCCTCTCAAAGTCGGAGAAGTAGAAGAAATCTGGAGGGGTTTCCTGCTCCCGAGTCTGCCTGAAAGATAGCGGTTAAGAAAACATTAAACATAACATCAGCAGGATCATTTTCAGTCTTTCATTTCTAAACTTTAGAAAAGAGTAACAAGAGGAGACATGATAAGAATGAACATTTCTACATTTATATCCACTCTAAACTGAACAAAAAGATCTGTTAAACTGGAGAAGAAGAAGATGAGAAAGATGAAAATGTCAGTTCATACAATGTGGGCTAACTGACTTATCAGAAATGGGATGATGTTAGAAACAATATTGTAGTTCAAAACAATATCCCTATATGACTGTGTGTCAATATAAAGTATGCCATCTTTTGATTTGAGTCATTTCTGCTCCTCTTCACGCCAATCTGCTCAGTTTTCATTGGATTTTTGTCTCCTGTGGATTGAAACTCATCTCCGCGTCTGCATTCCTTTCTAGGACAGACCAAAGTCTATGTGGACAAGCTGGATGAGAGTCTTGCTCACATCCTGCAGTTTCTCGAAGCAAACACACACAAACACACACACACACACACAAACAGACAACCAGGAGATGTGAATCCCTGCCAACCGAGCCGCGGATCTGAGTCAGGAACTGCTGGAAGCCTCTTTGTGTCTGCCTGTCTATCTGCTCGCTCGTCTAGCAGTCGGAGAGTATCTCTCCACTGTCACACACACACACACACACACACACACACACACACACACACACACACACACACACACACACACACACACACACCTGCCATTAACCTACACTGCTTGCACAGATTCAGCTAAATCTCACACATTTACTCAAAGCTGCCACTCAATGTATCCCCTGCTGCTCCGCCCCTGCTCCCTTTTCCCTTACATTACTGTGGATTGGACCTCAGGGTGCACTATTCACTCCTTCGCCCTCAATTTTCTCTGACAACAGAAACTAACACGTCCTATTCTTTCGCATTGTCAAGAAAGCAGAAATCAACTGCTGCTATCTGGATCTCCTCCTTGTCACCCAGAGCAAGGAGGGGACGGACTGTGTTCGTTTTCACATTTCAGGTTGCCGGAGTTGGACGATACTGAATGGATGAAGAGGGGTGGAATAAAAGGGCCCTTGCTTTAAAGGGTGACCTTACGAGTCAGCGCACTCAGTGCACCTGTGACGCACCTTGGTATCACTCAAATATGCCTTTTTATCAAAGCACCTTATCGTGGGTTGGTAATCAGTGTTGCTAAAAAAAAGGCTCAGTGGCACAAAGACAATTATGTTGGAACACCGAGAGGAGAAATGGAGGCTTTTTTTTCTTCACGATAACAACAACTTCTACTCTAATAAGTCACTCTCCATGGAAAGTCAATAAAAAAGAAAGTGAGAGACTGAAGTTGAAGCTCGTCTGCCTTCAGTCAGTTGCTGTAATGACGCCGTTTCTTCCAAGCTATTCCACCATGTATGATTTATTTATTTTTTTCCCTGATTGCACTTTTACGCTTTGGAGAATGTGTAACATAAACCTGACTGACAGGCATTACAGGCTTTGGTTGCCATGGTCACCAAGATGTAAAATGCAATTTCCTGTCAGGGAAGAAGCTTAGAATTTTAAATGTACGGCAATTGCAGGTTTGTGATCTGAGAAGCCATAACACAAGAACACACACTCTCAAATACGGACACACACACACAGACACACACACACACACACACACACACACACACACACACACACACACACACACACACACACACACTTTATGAATGAGTGTCCTTGACAATGAAAGGTACTTTATCTGAAGTAGAGTGTGATTAGCCTACAGCAGACGTCTTCAGGAGTGTGCGTGTGCGCTTGAGAGGTGAGGAAGCTGAACTGCTTGCCTATGTGAACTCAATTTGTGCTGACTCTACAGTTTTAATGCTCTTTCATGAGCTGAGACCTGCACAGTGGAGGGTTATATTAGAAGGAGAGGAGAGGAGAGGGGGGGGCAAACACAGCAACAACAGCTGTGGCCCAGACTCTGCATACAGCTCAGGGTAATGTAATGCTAAAAGAGACATTTTAAGACATTTCAATGTTACAGATAACTTTCATGAACTGAACACACACTATGAAAGGGTGTGTTCAGGTCCTGCCAATCACATGGAAGCCAGGCCCTAAAGCACACACTGTTTCAAAGTCTATTTTACTCTGAATGGGACCATAATTTACTAAACGAACATCCTTTTTCTAAACCTAACTAAGTAGGCTTGCTGCCTAAACCTCATGAGATATCTGGCAGAAAGCCCTGAAGGCAACTTCTCCCATGTGCTCGTGCCTACTGACCCCTGACCCTGTCACATCAACATACTGCTCCTGCACTGCTCCTTCATGTGTGTGTTGCTTTCATTTCTGAGGGCTTGAACAACCAACGCTCCAAATGGACGCAGTCGTCATGCGCACGCAATGTGTGTGTGTACTTTTCTGTGAGATCTGAGGCAAAGCAACTGCAACACTTGTACAAACACATACAAAAATAAAAAAGAACAGAGTTATGTAAGAACCATTTTGTGTGGTTACATTTTGCATTTTGCAAGAGACTATACACTATATATATATATGCTTTAATAACAATGTTTCAATTGACCGTGTGAAAACAGCGCGTCATTGTGAAAGAGGTCGCTCCTTGTGATGAACCAACAAAGAAGTATGACTCTGCTGTTCCTCTCGGCTTTTTGGAGCTTCCATAGGGAGTTTAAGCTCAACTTTACAGTTCTGGTTCACTCGGTTTTCAGCACAAAAAAACCTCTGAAAACCTGCTGAACACCAAACATTTAGCCGCTAAAGAGGCAGATAGCTGGGGTAGAGGAGTTGGAGGAGGCCAAACACAGAGCTAAAAGAATGGACTTCATTTATCAAGGGCTCAGAAACACGACTAATATTGCTCTGTAATGCTGGATGTCTACATCTAGGTGATGGTACGTCAGTGGTATGTGTTCACAACTTGTTTCTGCTGCCTGAAAGTGGCCAAAACAATAATAATAATAATGTGCTCATAGTATCTAAGATCATGGATAATTAACCACTGATGGCAATCTTTTGTTATTGTGCATATTTTAATGTAATTGCTTTTTAAATAGAATTTGAAGCCTTTTTTAACTTTAGTTTTCTCCACAATCACATGAACAATGCACTGCCCTTTGTGCTCTCATCTAGTCAATAATACCACATATGTGAATATAATTCCAAGAAAGAAAGCTCCAAGATAATCTAATGCGTCCTTGGAGCTTACCTTGTTCTGATAACAAGTTATTGCATGATCAAAACAAGAGGAGGAACTGTGTCAAATATGACAACAAAAAGAGAACAACTAATGAGAATAATAAGAACATTTTGTCATGCAGCTTTCAGTACCAATAAATAGTTTCCTACATAAGGAGGAGAAAGGAGAATAAAAGAACATTCAATAATATTAAACCCTGATTTTTTTTCTTCTTTTTCTCACCTGCTTTGATTGACTAATTCAGTTTGGTCACCGTGCAGCCAAATGAGATTCCCTCCTGCCAGCCTGACCCTATTCAACACCAATTACACCGTAGCATCCAGCAGCTTCTCCCCTCTCCTTCTTGCTTCCACTTATTACTTTACTGAACTCATGTCCGTGTCTCTGTCATTCCTTCTCTTGCTCTTCTCTCTCCTGAACAATCCCCCCCCCCCCCAATACTGTTTACAAAACACGTTTCACCAAAGCAGAACTATACATACATTTTCCCTCCCTCCCCACACTATAGGAAAGCAGCACTATGGCCTTTTTCTACTTGGGAATAGTCAGCTGAGAGTCTTTTTTTGCGGTTTTGGAGAAAAAACGAGTGATTAGTGCAATACTTTCCAGTCACTCTTAGGTAAATGGCACCTTGTAGAGTTCTCACATCACCTCTCAAGGTGACAGACAGGTGGAGGGATGGCGGACCAGATAAAAGATTGCAAGATAAAACCTCTTCAGCCTGGTGATTTGTGTCAGATGGTGCTCGTCTGTCAGCAGCAATACATGTAGAAGTACCGGAGAGAGCTGTGTGTGTGTATGTGTGTGTGTGTGTGTGTGTGTGTGTGTGTTTTGTGTTTACATCTGCAAGCAGCAACATGCCGTGAGTGTATTTATATAATTTGTGTGTATTCCTGACTTTGTGTCTGCCGATTCCTCTTCCCTTTCCTCTCCACTTCTTCCAGCATCTGTATCGGAGAGGGATCTAAGGATTGTCCCAGGGCTCCAAGGTAGCTGTCTAGATTGAATTTCAAATCAATGTTACACAAGTTGTGTTCTAGCCTCAGCTATTTTGAACACACAGAGTGAGGCGCCGCCAGGAGGGAAAGGCAAGTTATCTGCATGTATGGGTGATATTATCATAAGAATGCTGAGGAAAAGACTTGCCTTGAAGAAGATGGATGATGGCCTCAGTCAGTGCTTCAATTTTTTTGTTATTAGATACTCATGAGCTGGGAGAGAGTGACATTGATATGAAGGCAGAGCAAAATTATCACCTTTCTGCTGCATAAAGTATTCAGTATGTGTCGGTGCCGAGGTGCAATTATCTATTGATTGATCTTTTATCAGAGAAGGGTGCCCTGGGGAGTGATGTAGTTACATGAATTATGTGCATTCAAGATATGATTTATTAAAATAAGGGTATATTATTTATACATTTAGGACCGTTTTGAAGGAAATGCACCATAAATTACATGTTAGTAGGAATTTGTTCTTCATAGATGGCCACTGAGAATTCTCAACTCTGATCGGCTGGACGGTGTGAATTAACCTTTAATAACCAGACACTGAGCTTTGACCTTGAAAACTGTGACGATCAATCAAAATCAATGGGACATTTACATCTCCAGATTTACGTAGTTTTAGGCTGAAAAAGTAAATATTTAATTGCGTACAAATGTGTAGTGTCTGTCACAAAGCTACAAAGAAAGCTCATGTAACCTGACTTTCTCTTTAAAGGTCATCCAGCTTTATCCAGTTCTATCTTCCAATGATTTCAAACCGTTTATAACCTCATTTCTCTCACAATTATCCCCAGTTCCTTCAGTCTTTCTTGTCTGTCTGACATTCTGTCCATAATAAAACCTGCAGGCAGAAACTGAGAACTTGGATTTGGAATCTAAATGTACGGCTTTGAGGGGAGCTGCGTAGCCATGGGCTAGGTCACTATCTGTGACCACCAGAGCTCTCCGGCAACCCCTGAGATCACAGAAACCCCTCAGAGCAAGTATAACATGTGTCGTGTGTGTGTATGTGTGTGTGTGTGTGTGTGTGGAGTCATGTTGAGTCACGACCGAGAGTCAAAGAGAGAGAATGTGCCTATCCAACTGTCTCATCTGGCCAGATGGCTGGGAGTCCCTGTCTGTATGTGTCAGGGATCAGCCCATGGCTTATGGGTCTGCAAAGCCCTGCTGCTCTCCAACTACCCTCTGTGCATGCAGACTGCACGAGCTGGGAATAAAACACATACAATAATATATGACGACTGACAGGTTGGGGATCAGGGACTACAACAGGAAGGCAACTTCAAAATATGAACATTGAAAGCTCTGATCAACATATGATTGTCAGTGACTGAAAACCCTTTAATGTCTGGAGGGAGGTTAGTGTAAATACAATAAACAGTACAGAACTACATAAATAGACCATGAGTTTTTTCACAATCCCTGGCCACAATTTCTTTCCATTCATTTTATTCTGGGAACGTTGATTGGGAGAGTAAAATTGACGATTTTTTTTTATAGTGAGAAGTAAAAAACAAATATTGTAACCTGTCCTGGAAATGTCAACTTCCTCGAATGAGATAAGCAATTGCACTCAGTTGATAACTTACACCTACTTTTAGAGATTCCCCTCTTGAATAATGATTCATGTCAAATATGTTTCTTCCACAAAAAAGTGACCTCAAACACCCCAATAAAATCTCTTTAAATTGCATCTCCTTCTTCTCCCTCTTTCAAAAATCCAGATTACATTATGCACAATTTGTTCATTTCAAACACAAGATGAATCCTGCTGGTTTCAAGTTTACAAATCACATTTGTCTTAGTTATATGCTGGACTTTGATTGGCTCTACACTCATTGTAATGTCAAAAAAATACTGCTTCTATGTCCACAGATTCATAATGAACATTCAGCTGAATGTGAAAACATCCTTCTAGTGTCAAACGAGCTTCTGTCCAGTGAAGCTCAAACTTTAACAATCAGCAAAACAGTTTTTTTTTTTTTTTTTTCAGTGGAGACGCGGCTTTAAATAGTTTATGAAGTCCGGGTTTTGCAAGTCATGCCATCGTCTACACTCAGACTGGTCCAGTGCAACTCGGGTCACTAAGCTGCCGAGTGAATGTTAAATCTCACCTTACATAGGATTGTGTACAATGACCTTCATCTAGTCGGGCTTTGCGAGGATATTATGAAGTGTCTGGGATGTCGGTGCAGATGGAGAGTCAGTGTGAAGTCCATTTGGCTGATTAGTGCTCAGTAATGTGGTCAGGATTTTCAGAAAATCCCTAATGCCTGCGGTCAACATGTAGGATTGTGTACGTATCAAATAATTCCCCAAATTGCAGCGGTGAGGCAGAATCTCATTTCCTTCTACTCTACTCTGCTCTACTCTTAGAGCTGTTTCTGAAATGGCTGCAAACTTTATTTTTTTTCTCTTCTCTGCTTGGCCTTAATTGACAAGTGTGACACATTCAGCCGTGTTCCCCTGAGCATATCACTCACAGAGCTCTAAAGACCTGGAATCACTCTAACGGCCTGACGCAAAGCTGCCGAATTATATCTGGGCTTTTGGGATCCCCTCCCTACGATCATCTTAACGGGCTCCCCTGAGTCGGGAATGCACTTGGTGTGTGAAAAGAACCCTGGAAATCTTGTTCGTATCACTGCATATTTTTAATTGTCACAAAGCCATATTTTAGTAATTGCATTAATGCTTTTCCATGTCAAAATAAGTGTTTAGCTTGTCACTAGATGAGCGTTTTCACTGGTGGCTTTCAGTAAGAAGTGCTAGCAAATGGCAGCGCTCTGATATCAAAGGACTACATGTTTGATGCTTTTCAATTGCATTTCATTCACTCAGAATAATCAGAAAATAAACCTCATACAGTTGTTGTGTTATTACAAGAGCTTAACACGAGAAGGACTTTTTCACAGCAACAGATGTTGGAGAAAAGGACATAACATATTATTATTGTGTCTTATGAAAGACATTTTGTATCATGAATATTTCACACCTTTTACATACACATTTTATATCTGTATATACAATGTGTATGTACAACGTGTATATAAAGCCTATAGATTTTGTTGGTGTCTGGTGAATTCAATGTAAATGTATTAAATAGATGCATGTATTATACATGGAAATGACAACAATGAAGCATGTCATACTTGTTTTTTCATTTTGAGCTTAGCCTCACCTATAAAGTCGGTAACTGCAGCTTCAGGTACGTGAGAGGCATCTGAAGAGAACACTTGGCACAAGGGGACATTTGCATTGCAGAACGTAACATTACTCCAACCTGGCGGACTTTCATCAGACGAGCTGAAGCTTTGAGGGTGCTGATGGATGGAAGCGAAATGCAGAGAACATGAACGCTTTGTGCGAGGGACGAGGGTTGGCAACGGTTTGAAGGAGTTGGATCCCAAGGGAGCGACAATAAGGTGAGCAAGACGTCTCAGCAGACCGAGGCCACTTCTCAACTGGGCTGAAATTCATCTGTCCGTTCGGCTCGTATGCTAAACTGAAGCCATACAGCGTGGTTCTGTCTTGTCAAGTAAAATTAAGGAGGGTGGGAGAGACAGAGAAGGCATAAAATAAGCCCAAATTACTTTAAAAAAAGGATTAGGACGGCTGTTAGGACGGTGCGTCGCTTTGGCCGACTCTCCATATCTCACAAATACTCTGACGTGCCAACCGCCGTGTAACATTTTCTAACACTCTGTCACTCATACGCGTAGCACAAAGTGAAAAAGAGTGATGCAAATACACAGCAAAGAATGATTAAAACATTATTGATGGTGCAGCGTACTGTAGGTTCATATACTGGAATAATACTGCTGTCTTTATGTACGCAATGTGTGTGGAGTGTGTTCACTAAGGGGATTATGTATACTTGAAGAATGAGACAGATCTTTATGCTTATGGTTTTGTCTCCCTTCTCTCCCACACCATCACACACAACAAACAAAACGCACATCGGTTTATCCTCAACAATCAGGAGCAACACAGGCATTTATATTTACATATCCATCCACAGAGGATTACCCACGTTCAATAGCATAATTCCGTGGCAATCCTTCACAGGGTGCGCAATTCATGACAGGCTTTGCACAGAATACGAACTATGAATTATGCAGAACATACACAAACATCAAGGGTATTCTTGGGTCAACGGCGGTTAGATGTCAAAATGTGCAAGCTCGGGGATGTTTAGAACAATAAGCTTCGAAATGTGTGTGTTGGCGCTGCATGCTGACAGAATGTGATTCTCTCCTGAAGCTTTCCTGTTTAGGTTTTACAGTAATAGTAACAGTAATGGTAGAGTATTTAATTGAAGGCCAACCACTTGTTCCAAAAAACCGCCAAAAATGTGACAGCAATACCACACTGAACACCCTAACAGGTTATCCAGCATAAACATTACGTATAGAGATTACTGGGAATGCAAGGAGGCAGTGGGTTGTTATGAACACATTTCACAGCCAACCACCCAAGAGTGTTACAAAGAGCAATCATGATGCCACTAATGCTCATGCACAGAAGAGCACAGTCCCTGTACAATCTATTCCAGCAGGACATTCCTCCAGAAAGCCTCTGCCAGTTGTTTCTCTCCCTCACAGGTCCAGAATTCGTGAGAGAGAGCCAGGTTCAAACTACATAATGTGGGAAAAAACAAAAGACGGCTCCCACCTTGACATTTCAGTTCTTACAGATGCACCGTAAGATCAACAAAAAAAGTCTGCAAAGGCCGACATCACTTCCATAATGAAATCAAACTCGATAGCGCTCCGCCTGTCGGGATCAACGGGGATTTTAGGAGCTTTCCCCCCGCATGTGTGTGTGCGTGCAAGTTTTTGTTTTCTGCCCGCGCGCACAAAATCAATGGGCATTACCATGAGTCTTCATCTCACAGGGACTGAGTAACAAGTGCTGGTATTCAGGGTGACATGTAAGCTGAAGCTGATGAGAGAAGGGGAAAACTGCAGTCTGAGTGTGTCAGTAAACTGCAGAAACTGCAGGTATAGCACAACATAGTCTCTCCTCTCAGACTGAGGAGGATTTGGGAAAAGATACTGAAAGCAGCTACACTTACTGCTCTCAGTCTCAGTTCCTTTTGATTGTTCTCGGTATTTGACTGTCATCTGAAAAAACCTCGGGTAAATTAAAGGGTGGATGCTGCCAAAGCTGAAGCAATGCTCTGTTTCTCGGACAGCTGCATGTTTTCTCTTCATGGTCAAATAAATTTGAGGTTATAAACACGATACAAGAAATCTGTGATCAGGGCAAAAACACAATCATGTTCTCCTCTTCAGATAAAATTCAAAGCAGACTCCCCGAGTGGAAATTGGCAGATGAGCGGGCCAGAATGAGTGCTGAGGAAGAGGAGGCTGGACTACCTGCCAAACTGTATAAATCATCCCTAAACTAAGAATCTTTACTGAGAGGCTTTGCACGCAGGTCCATCCCCCAAGCTAGCCTGTGGTACAAGCCATTAAGATTTATTTGATTATTGCTAAGTAGTTGCTGAACAGCAAACAACAATTACAGCAAATTATGTTAAATCCTGGGAAGCATTAATTTCTCAGACCCACCGTCCCGACACACATGCACCACTCTCAGCCAGGACATGGAGGGTTTCTGTATGGTTTGAGCCAAAAGAAGTTAATTGGATTGTGAGTAAGCATTGTGGACATCCTTTATCTGTTCCCATCTGTTAGGGGGAGAAAGACAATCCCATTATGTTGACCCAAAGATACGAAAAACACACAAGCGCACACACAAACACACACACACTCTCTCCAAAATGCATACTGTTTAAAACCATGGTGAATATCACCTGCTGCAGCTGTCAGACATCTTTACTGCTCCCAAAATGATCTTCCCTTCGCTCTCTCTGCTCTTCTCCAGGCAGTGTGTGCCCCCTTAAGGTTTCCTGGGTATAAACCAGCCAGCCATGTATCTACAAACACATCTCCATCACTTTCTTTTGCCTCTTCTCACCTCCCTCCTTCTGATTTCCTTTTCCTTGAAGGGCAATGTGGCTGCTGGCCAGCCTCTCCCTTCCCCATCTGTGTTTACTTTAACTGAACGTGGACAAACCACAAAAGCAGATGAAGCCTGTCGGATGCAAACATGCACACACACACACGCACGCACGCACGCACGCACGCACGCACACTCACACTCACACACACGGCCACACACGTTCTGTAAGCACACAGCGGCAGATCCACAGAGGCTGACGTTTATTTTTGATTATCTCTGAAGACTTTTACCCTAATTAGTCCGGTGTGAGTCTTGTTAAAATGCCAAATTCCAACCGCGCATGGCTGATGACAGAATGCCATTTGATTTAGTGGTGCTGTCTTTTGTTTTTAGCTCCCTAATGAATGTGTTTAATAATTACCTGAGAAGCTTTGGGGGAGTCGTGACAACCTGTTCTGCTCAGCGCTAACAGCTCCTGAAGTTTATCCATCACCACATTCAGCTCCGTGAGGGAACAGCTCAATCTTAGCAAGCTGTCAGTTATTTTGAACGCCGCTTCTCCTCACCGTCCCAAAATGGATTCCACAGCACCGAGCGCAACCTAACTGCATAAAACTCGAAAACTTCGATAGCTCGACCCAAAGAAAGTAATCACAAGAGTCTTTCCAGAAAGCTATTTTGCGGGCGAGGCCCCCAAATCAAGGCATGGATGTTTGTGCTTCGCTTCTCCCACAGCTGAACTTTTCTATTTAGGCCTGTCAACAGTCTTGTTGTGCTCAGTGGTTTGCGGTCAGATGCCGTTTCCTAAATAGAAACCATCTATCAGAGGCTAAGTGGTGGCTGAGAGATGTCATTGTGGTCATGAGTGGGTGATGGCAGTGAAGGAGGAAGTGGTGAAACCGCTGGAAAAACAGTTCCAAGGGTTGCATTTATTCTTGTGTAAGAGATAAATGGGATGGAACGAGTCCAGGACACTTGAGGGTATTAAGAGTGAATATATATGTGAAAGGAATAAGGAGGTGACTGCTTACTACATCCATATACATTTCTGACAAATTGATGCAGTATTCAGTATCTATCAAAGACATCACTCTAAAGACACACTACAGCAATTGTTCTAGTTCACTAAGTGATGCTCACAATGAGAAGAGGCCAAAGGAAACTGGCTCAAATTTAGAAAAGCAAGGAACTGAGAGGCAATATATATTTTCTTTACTATTACTGGTCATACAGAGTATCATGAGGCACTCTCCATGCATTATCGTGTAGCGGCTGCATTTTGTAATGTGACCTTTAACGTCCCTGCAGACCGTGTGCCTATTAATCATCTTGTAATGATGATGTGTAGTTGGAGTGTTGGTCCTCCTTGTGTATACAGTATCATTAACATTTGTGAAGACATTTGTGGATCCCAATGGGTAAGGACCGCTGATTTTTGGTGATCCAGCCAGCTGACACATTTGTGAAACCCAGAGGTTCCTTTTGCGAACAATCTTCCCAGCAGCAGCAACACTGAACGAGAGTCTCCCTGCACCTCCAACACAGAGGCTCTTCTGTTTGCATCACTGCTGCCCAGATCTGCAAAAAGTAGGGTGGGAGGGGTGACCCAGGCAAGCCCTCTGGATCGGGTGGCCCGGTAATACCAGACCTGGCGACAGCAGTCCCTCCCACATCCTGCCCTGACAATGGGCAAACCCAGGCAGAACCCTCTACTGGTTCAATTGGTAGACAATGATTGCATTCTCCTCCCCCTTCCAATGGGCCTCTGTCAGGGGGATAGGGGAGTCGCACATAGCCTAATTGCCACCTTGCATAGGACAGGCTTAGACATGTAAGGGGCCTGGCCCACAATGGGTATATTAACCTCTCTGCGTGTTATCACAATAGGCCCAAGTTTCAGAGCCACAATGTTCTCCCTTTTTCTCTCTGTCGAAGAACTGTTGTTTCATTCATTCAACCTGGAGAGACATTCAGGTGGACTGTGATAGATCTACCTGGGAAAGGTTGTTATCTAATGACTGAGCTCCGTTGTAGGGTCGGTGCAGTGCGTGTGGTCCCATTGTTAACGGGCAGCAGTTGATTTAGTGACAAAGTAACAATGAGGCATGTGTGCTCTGTCATTTTCAGACTGCTGTAAGGAGAACAAGAACAATCATCTCCTTTTGGTCTGTCTGAGGCCAAACAATTATCCTCATTATAGCTTCTGAGAGCGACATCAGGGCCATTAGCAAGATGTTATGTAACATTGCAAGTTGTTGTCTAATAAAATGCAAGGTCTTAATTGCAGATAGTGAATTCACCAAAGCACTCAGATGACAATTATCCTTTGAATATTCCCTTTTACGTGCAGCATTCCTGAATGCTCTTTTACGATCTGGGACATTTTGTGTAATTCCAGCAGAAACTCCTGCCGAAGGTACACAAAATATTCCCCTCGTAAGTCAAGGTTTGGCCTGCTTCCATTGCCTCATAAAAAGAGATTCTAGTTTGAGATGTCTAGAATTCAGCTCCTGGAGGGAAATTAATTTTTAGCATTCCAGATATTTGCGGCAGCGACATTCCTAGCGGGAAGCTTTCCCCCGACAGTATTTTAGGCTGTAATTATATGTTAGGATGGCTGAGCAACATAACCACACAAAGCAGGGGGAAAAACAGATCCAGGAACCACAACAGGCATGCACAACTGGAAGAATGTGATTCACTTGGATGTGGTGTAACACAGAGGAGCACACACACTCTGGTCCCAACCACGCAGCCACAGGCATGACACAAATGCACAAAAACACATACGTACACAGGTCTGTGTTTAACATATCAGAGGCAACACTTTTGGTTTGAAGAATTAACACACTTCTTGATCAAGTCATCAAATATCCGTCCTCTCAGCCCACTGTATGGAGCTAATGGACTGTTTTGACTGTTCCAAATCACCACTTCACCAACCACCATGTTCTCACCACAAAGTAAAAGAAATAAATAAAAAATAGTCATCCTTACACATTATAAATGGATATTCTGACTATTCAAAAGTTTTTAAGAAGGGAAAATGTTTGCTTCAAAACCTTTTCTCCATTTTCTTTTACATACCCAAAATATAGGTAAATTAACATTTGGGAAATAGGCTTATCTGCTCTCTTAGAGAGTTAAAACATTGGTTAGCTTAGCATAAAGACTGGAAACAGGGGGAAACAGCTAGCCTGGCTCTGTTCGAAGTTAACAGAAACTACATACCAGCACCTCTAAAGTTCTCAAATGAAAATGTTATAGATATTTTGTTTAATACGAACAAAAACCGACATGTCAAAATGACATGTTGTGGGTTTTTTCTGGGCCGGACTGTTTCTTGGACAGTGTCAGTAACTTCCTGGAGTCTCTGCGGGTTGCTGAGCAACTGTGAACATGGCCACAGGAAGTTATTGCACAGATTATTCTCGCTACTGCAAACTATTCCGTTAATATTTATCATTTAAACTGCACATACACTGTAGTGCCCCCGTTGCATATTCAACCCTAAGGCACTACTTGGCTGCTCGCTTGGTAATTATTCCTGACGCGCTTCATTAATGACAATGTCCAGTTGTAACGTCCATCATGTTTATTCTTGCAAAACATAAATAATAACCTCATCGGCAGAACTTAGGTATGTATATTCAAATCATAAAATAAACCATAAACATTTGCCTTACTCTGTTACAATACTGTCACATAAAAACGGTCCAAAAACAGTTTGCTTCCCAAAACGGGCAACACCTGACCCTAACGCCACTCCTGATTATATAGGGCCGACTCAGTTGAAGTCGGCCTTACGCCACCCAGTGGTGGGAGTTCCAACATAAATCAAACATGGCAAATGGCTCTTACATACACAATAATGGCAAAAAAGTAACCATCAAATCTGTTTGCAAAATTTACACTAAAGACTGCCAATTTCAATATTTGCCTTCATTTCCGCTTCCAAATAAGTGTGATTAAACTACACATGTTTCTCATCTCATCAATTGAACTCCATGTCCATAACTATATTATTATAAATAATAGCAATGATGACCAGAACTACAGAAAAATAACCCAGGTTGTAAAAAAGAATGGAAGCTGACATGATGCGGCAAAATATTTTGTAATAAGATGCGACACTGAGGTATGACCGCTGATGATTGGGGTCATTGCCATTAGCTCAGAACTACACACACACACACACACACACACACACACACACACACACACACACACACACACACACACACACACACACACGCATAATTAGTATCATCACGAGCAACTCAGATGGCCTGTAATCACATTATGATTTGGGTACTCACAGCATGGCCACATTACACTGTGAGTGCATAAACACTTGTTAGACGGAGAGAAAAAACGGGGAGAATCTAAAAATACAGAGCAGCGAGGCGAGGGACAAGCCGAGGATTAGTACCGCCTCAGCGAATCAAACAAACAAAGTCCAAAAAGGAGCACGAACGGGAGGTGGAGACAGAGAGAGAGAGAGAGAGAGAGAGATGGACGGAGAGAAGGGAGGAAGGGAGGGATGGTGAAGAAAAAACGTTACTTCCTCAGGAGCTGACCTAGTAAAACATTCATGAGAGATGTCTTTATGTGAAGTGTGTGAGAGCGGGAAGGGTGTGGGGGGAATTTAAGGCGCAGGAGTCTAAAATAAGACAAAAAAGATTTGAGATTTGAGTATACAGGCACGCTCAGTGCCAGATGCCGACCTCTCGAATCAAGAATAGACGACGAGCTGAGACACTGACAAGAGTGAGACACACAGACGGAAAGAGGAACATGAAAAAATTTGACTTCTTTTGAGAACATACAGCCAATGGAATATAAATGAGTCAGTGGCAATTACTGTATGACAGATGTGAATGATATGAAATGACTGCAGAAGATCCAAAAGCACACTTTAATGACGAGAAATTAAAGATAATAAGCAGAACACACCGAAATGATTGGCACTCCAATTAAAACACTACACAGTGAACATTTGCAGGAGTCTTTATGAATACTTCACCACGCTTTATTAAAACGTCTCCACTAATGCAAATTCTCAACTGATGTAAGTGTCTGCGCTGATGACGAAACAGATGTGACAAACCAGCTGGTTACACAACTGTTAAAGCAGCAGACTAATTAACTGGCTCATCTCACAGCCCACAAGAGTTCAACGCATCACAGCGCCCACTGGACACACACACACACGCATGGTTAACCAGATATAAACACTTCAAGTTCAAACACATGCAAACAACCCACATCGTTTGAGGAGAAACGTCAGTGTGGAGCTGAGAGAGCGAGAATTTAATTACTTGGGGTCGTTAACATGGAACAAGTCTGAAACAGTGAAAAGAAAAACAGTGAGACGTTGCAACAGTATCACTCTGTGCTAGAGTGAATAAAGGTGGCGAGAGGTCAGGATGGGGATGAAAGGGGTGCACGGAAGGGGGAAAGAGAAACAAGGCTGCGTAAGATGAGCAGTCCTCAGCCACATTAGAGCAGCTTAAAAAACAAATGAATCTTAAAGACCTGCAGAGGGAGTTGTGAGTGCCCAA
Organism: Myoxocephalus aenaeus; assembly: GCA_038501785.1. Classification (NCBI taxonomy): domain Eukaryota; kingdom Metazoa; phylum Chordata; class Actinopteri; order Perciformes; family Cottidae; genus Myoxocephalus; species Myoxocephalus aenaeus. The sequence continues at coordinate 5,224,681 of JBAMJR010000051.1, read as the reverse complement.
AGCCTAAAGAAGAGCCTCTGGGTCTGGCCCTCTGCGGCTGCCTGGCTGAGTACAAAGCTGCATGAGAAACAGATGTTGTGAACGCCTGACACCGCGAAACTCTCTCTCTCTGTGTGTGTGTGTGTGTGTGTGTGTGTGTGTGTGTGTGTGTGTGTGTGTGTGTGTGTGTGTGTGTGTGTGTGTGTGTGTGTGTGTGTGTGTGTGTGAGAAATATAGACAATAAAATACAGGGGAGGGACGCAGCAGAAAATATCTGACAGCAGACATTATTTCCCAGAAAGCAAAAGTTATTTCGGAAAAGAGCAAAATACAACTTTAAAACTACCTTTACTGCAGCAAAGAACTGTTACTCAAAGTAAATACCAGTCTGGTAAAGGTAAAACAGATAACTATGGATAAGCTTAGGGAAATATTGTGTATATCAAGATATGTTTCAGGTGAGGCAAGGCATTTGTGACGTTATTTGTGACATTTTGTGGTTGAAAGGCAAATGTTAATGCAAATAACAACAGCAGTTTCATAACATCGCCATGTTTCAGTTTCATAACATCACCATGAAAAAGTTAAGACTAACCCCAACACAGATGTCAACATACTCAAACTGTTTCGTTAGGGTTTTGTTGGGAAGTGTTGTACAACACGCTGAGGCAACCGCTTCTCTGTCTACATCTGTCAGTCAGTGCAGACTGAAGATTTTCCTGATACATTTTCTCTTTTTTGTTATTCTATTTTCCTTCATTTTTCTATTTCTGCCGACACACATCTGCAAATATGGAAACAAGTCAAACAATAGTCTCTCACACGCACAAATACAAGCACTGAGATATGGACACTGAAGTGAAGACACTCAAAAGAGAATCAAAAACACTCAAGATGAACAGACACAACCAGCATACTTGACGTTCACACTTCTCTGCCAACAAACCACACCTCCTCGCTACAGCTTGTCATTTATGTCAGCCAGGTCAGACAACTTGCTTGGCAGTGGCACCGTGAACTGCTCTGTCCCCTGCCAGCTAAATATACTTAATATAATCAGGAAGTGACATTGAGGTCAATATCTTATTTACAAGTGAGACCTTAGTATAGAAAAAAAAAAACTAAGAAATATAATAATACAAATAAATGATAGTGGTACTGACATAAACACAGTGAGAAAAAAATAAAAATATGTACTGTATGTATATATATTTAGCCAACAGCATGACAAGTTATAAATACATTTATCCTTGTGATAGCTGAATGGTCTTGTGTGCTTGTGTGACTCAATGCTGATGGCTGTGAGGACCATTTGATGCCAGGACTATTGACAACCTGAGGAGTCTCTCGTTGCTGAGGTTCGTTCGACCAGAAAAGGCTACAGTTACGGTTAACGTAACCTATCAGCATGTGAAAAGATAGTTATGGCAACTCAGCTTTTTAGAATATGCAAGATTGAGGTCAGAGAATTTCATCATGGTCTACAAGATGAGGCTGTTAAAGTGAAAAGATTTGACGTTTCATCACATTTTAAGTCTCTTTATTTGCTTCAAGGCTCTTTGACTCGTCGGGGTGGAAATCATTAGGGAAGTGTTAAATGGTGAGCGGTCGGGACTGAATGAGCTAGTTTTCTATTGTGTGTGCAGGCAAAGTGTGGGCTTGCGGACATCACCTTCTGTGTAATATACCCACAGTTTTAAATGAGCGGTTGCAGCTGCGACTTGGCTCGCTGGTCGCGAATTTTCCAGTATCAGCCCTGGGTGATGGAGGGTGCATGAACTCCTTAACCCCCACAGCTAACCTCTCTTTGCAGCATGTGTGCAACATGTAAGTGTACGTGTTGATCTGCCTGTGTGTGTGTGTGTGTGTGTGTGAGCCGCAGCTGTGGGAACAGCTGTCTATAGTAACATGCTTCATTGCTTCATTGGTGCACACTCCCAAAGATGAGCTCAGAATGCACCTCTCAAAAGTGTGTCTAACTTATGAGAGCCTGCGGGATTCTTATGGCCCTTGTGGGGGCTCTTTAGGGAAACAGTGCTGTACAAGTGACTACCGAAGAAGAGGAATACTTTTGTCTTAGAGGTCTAAGATAATAATAAAAGATGTTAAGACTGTGTGAGACTATTTTCCTTTCATCTGGTTTCTAGTCATGATTATAACTGCTGGTGTGAGGACAGGGACTCAATCTGTGGCATCTGTGTCAGTTTTTATTTAAATGTAGACCACAGAGGCTTGTTATAAAGTCAAGAGTTTATGTGCAAATCGATCTAAAATAACTGACCTGATGACTCGGCCAGAAAAAAGTTGCACCTCGCTCGGAAAAGGGAAACCGGAGCGCGATTCTGGAGGCGACACCCTGTGCGCCTACAACTAGCAAAAATAAGCAGTAGGGTAGGGTGCATTGTGGGCTGGGCGGCAGGCAAAGGTGAGGACTTAGGAGTGCCAACACTGGCATAGCAGACTGGCTCTAGGGACGTGGAATGTCACCTCTCTGGTGGGGAATGAAGAGGAGCGATACCAACTAGATACAGTTGGGCTCACCTCTATACACAAAGCATTGGTTCTGGAATCAATCTCCTGGAGAGGGGCTGGACTCGAGCCTTTTCAGGAGTTGCCCAGGTTGAGAGGCGTCAGGCAGGTGTGGGGATATTCACGAGCACCCAGCTGAACACCACGTTCATAAGTATCTTAGGTACCAAAGCTTGATGATGAACTTTGGAGTCACTATCATCAGTTCTGCGGTTTCATCTGCTGCATTTGCCAAAGTAAAAACACGGGTGCGGGAGGAATTTGTGGAGACAAGGTCGAAAGATTTTCAGTTTGCAATGAAGTTCTGGTAAACCAGCAAGCTGTGATCAGGGGGGAAAAGGAACTGTGGACCGGGACTGGGATATTGTTGAGTGGTGGAAAGAGCTATTTTAGGAACTCCTGAAGCTGACCACCACCTCCTCTATGGAGGAGGCAGAATACTACATCCATATCCTTTGCAGAGGTTGCAGGAGGCACCAGGGGTGGATTAAATGTTTACTGAGATGCTGAAGGCTCTGGACATTGTTGGGCTGTCTTGACTGACATGCCTCTTTTTGCATGGAGGTTGGGATCAGTGCCTGTGGAGTGGAAGACCTGGGGGGTGATTCCATTCATTTTTACAAAGCGAGATCAGGGAATGTGCTCCAATTATCTGGGTTTCATACTGCTCAAACTCCCCAGGAAAGTGTATTCCAGAGTGCTGGAAAGGAGGCTCCAACTAATTGTTGAAACTCAGATCCAGGAAAAGCAATGCGAATGGAGGGATCAGGTGTCTACATGTGTTTTGTGGACTTGGAGAAGGCTTACGACTGTGTCCACCTGGGAGTCTTGTACTGTAGGAATACATTGCCATGAGCGATCCGGTCCTTGTTTAACTAAAGTGAGAGCTGTGTCCGTTTACTCAACATAAATCAAATATGTTTCCAGTGGCTGTTGGCCTCTGCCAGGGTTGTCCATTGTCACCGATTCTGTTTGTGCTTTTTACGGATAGGATGTCAAGGCTCAGCCGAGGAGAGGAGAGTGTCCGGTTTGGAGACCTCAGAATTGCATCTCTGCTCTTTGCAGATGATGTGGTTATGTTGGCTCATTTAAAATGTGACCTTCAGCACTGGAGTGGTGGTTTTCAACTGAGTGTGAGGGGCTCCGGATGAGAGTCACCGCCAAGTCCATGGTTGTCTGCCAGAAAACGGTGGATTGTACCCTCTGGGTTAGGAGTGAGTCAATGCTCCAAGTAAGGGAGTTCAAGTATCTCGGGGTCTTGTTCACGAGTGAAGGAAAACTGGTGTGAGATGGACAGGCTGTTCGGTGTGGCATTAGCAGTGCTGCAGGCATTGTGCTGAAGAGGGAGCTGAGCCCATCTATGTTATGTTCTGTTCCTCACCTACGGTCATTAGCTTTGGGTCTTGACCGATGCAAGCGCCTGAAATGAGCTTTCTTTGTACGGTTGCTGGGCCCAGCCTTACAGATAGAGTGAGGTGCTCAAACATCCGGAGGGAACTCAGAGTAGAGCTGTCCTTCTTTGTGTTGAAAGTACTGTACTGAAATAATTGTAAGCAACAGGTGAACTCTCCAGTATCAAGGTTACCATAAAAACCACCAGCCATCAAAAACACTCCATGGACAGCTGTTTCCTCTTGCACTTTACACAAATGCATGCAACTCATTAATAAAACCATCAATCTTTCATGATAAAATCAACAACCAAAGCAAGGAGAGGCTACCTCCAGAGAACATTAGAAGGCTTCAGCCCTAATATAATTCCCCATCTACAGAGAGGATCCATGGAGGAATGTCAGTCATAACCCAACTGGGGCACAGCAGATATGATAAGGCACTAAAATGAACTTTTGGTTATGAAACAGCCTGCAGATGATACAAACGTAACAACCTCTTGGGTGTTGCAGCTAAGAATCCATCCCCACTGGCTTTACCAGCGCTAGAGCTTGTCATAGCTGATCTGGTTCATGCCGATGAGCATGTCTTATGATTTCCCACGGTGCTAAAGGACAGCCATGTGTGCCCTATATATATATGTTCTAGCACATGTATTTACATGCGACGAACCCTGTGCGTTGATATAACAGCTCTTGGCACGACTGGGGAATGCACACAACAAACAGGGACGATCAAAGTTATTTTTGCTATTCCTGCGATGCATACACCATTTGGAACTGTGAGACTATCAACAAAATCAAAGCGAGGGGGTTGGAAACAGGCTTGTCAAACAACGTGTGATGGAGAAATTAATTATTTCTTTGCATATCTGAGGCTTACACTTCCTCCTTCAATCCCTCAACCCTCTGTCTGACAAATCCAATTAGCATGACATGAGCATTGTGGTTTTGTATACACACCACAACCAGCATCTTGGCAGAGGATGGGTAGGCTGGGGCACCAGGGACCTGAGCCATACAGACACAGGGGTCTGGCAATGGAGGGTCTCCGCTCAGCCTATAACCTGCCTCCAGCTGGAAGACCCAGTTCCTTGACAGGTTGGCAGTGCTAACTGCTTCCCTACCCTCTGGTCTATCTCTGCCTGTCATCTGTCTTCCAACACCAGCCCTCTCTCTTTTCACATGCCACTTCATTCCTCTCCATCCCTATTCACAGCCATCTGATAGACCCATCTTTCGTTCACATAGAATTTGCATTCATATTTGTTGGCTGAAGATTATCTCATGGTGACACGACTACAATTCATCAAATGTGTAGTCAAGGCATTACTGCAAAGACATGCAGTTTTGCATGAATTGACCTCTGAAAAAGGATTTACAATATTCGCATCGAAGGAACTATATTTGTATGATTGTCAGATACAAATTATTAGGAGAATCAGAAACATTTAGCTGGCACCAATATCATAGGAGATACTTTTTTTTGTAGGTCGTCGTGATCTAAATCACTTTTACCAAATTGCAGTTTGAAAAACTAAACAAGCATCTTCTAGCCTATTGTGGGCACACACTTTAAATCACCAAACACGATCTGAGAGCTTGACAGACAAATAAAACCGAGCTACAAACTTTTTTCCCAGAGCTGCACAGAGAAAACATCGTGTGGAGGTGTCTGGCAAGCTGTCAGCTTGTGCAGTCTCCTGGTCCATGCCAGTGTACAGATTTGCATTCAGCTCAAAGGAGGCCTGAAACATCAAAGCCTCTTTGAAGCACCACTTGATGCTGCACAATAGGACAGGTGAAGAAAAAACAATGCAACACAGCAAGGCGCTGAACTACTGTACCCAGAATGCACCGCAGATCCTAAAATAAAAGTGGGACACATCAATTCCATGATAGAAACAACAAAACTTCATGATGTGCGTTAATAAAAGAAGAACAAAGATTATCTTTCGACACTATTTTTCTCAGAAAACTGATATTTTTCTATTTCCATACTCAGGACTTTTGTATAATGTCTGTACACATTGGAGACAGATGATTGTGACAGTCAAAGCAAGGAGTTTGAATAAAATATGACAGGCTAAATAAAGAGCTATGGGAATCTGTAGCATGTAATTCATAACTCTGAACCTGAGGCTTCAATCAGCTAAATGTAAATTGAAAAGTGTGGCATAGATACTAGTCTCATTATCATACAATTCTTCATCTACTAAATGAAGTCTCAAGACATACATATACATAAAGACATAAACTATATATTTTCTCATGCAGACACTTCACACCTTGACAACCTTAAGGAACTTATTATCTGTGTTCTGAAACCGACAATGTCTATAGAACAAGATATTGCATGACTGATATTGTCTGACTTCCCCCTGATACTATTAATACTGGATGATACTGAGATACTCATGCATGAGTCAAAATATACACTATGGAACACACACACACACACACACACACACACACACACACGTATGGACCCTACAGTAGATGCCCAGCTCGTCATTGTTTGGTCTATATACTCTCTGCAGCCAAGTTTGTAAACAATGCCTCAAATTCAGCCGCTTATTGACCTTGACATGAAATGCCAAGTTAGGACAAAGAAAAATGACTCGGAACTGTCACTGCTGCTGTGTTTGTGTGTATATATAACGAGAGCTATAAAGTTGCACTACATTCCCGTAAAGAGGAGCTGAATAAGGGATACGAACACCAAATATTAAGTGCATAAACTGTGAAAAATTTTGCAGCCTCTCCATAAATCAGGCCCTGACAGGTAAAAGATATAATGTTTCATTATTCATTTCCAAGCTGCTGTTGACCTAACAGGCCTGAACTTCTTATCCTCACACTAGTGTGGCTTTGGCTGGTATGGTAATGGCTCGGTTCACTTGAAATAAAGAATCCCCACAAAGTATACCTGTGCATGTTGTCAAGATGTGACACTTTGAGCTCTCACAAGTATTACTCACCAGTTCTGCAAGAAAAACTCATACAGCCACCCCCTCTGTCTGTCTCCTTGTCCCTCTCCCAGGATCGTATACTCTCCACTGAGGCTCTCATGTAGAAACCCATTATGCATTTCATAGCAATCACATCGGGCTCCTGCGCAATTACTTCCAGTTGGCCTGCACGCTGTTTATTTGCGTCGGCATGGGAATTCATCGGGCAAAACTCAGACAGCTGAGAAGGAGGGTATTTCTTTTTCATGTGCCAAGCGCCTTTGCTAGCATATATGCCTCCCCAAAGATGTCTTGACGATGGCTCGACGCTCATTTTAATTAACACATAAGCCTGTTGATGTTAATTAAAAAGCAGACAAAAAAAGATCACACAGAGGGGGAGAGCTGTATATCCGAACGCACCGAAACATGCAGCGGCAGTGCTTGGCACTTATTCAGAGGAGATTTCATGTAGCCCTCTTGAAACGTGTGCATTACAAGTGGGCGCGTCAAACCGAGTGTATCAAACAAATTTTTGATGTTAGTTATTTTAGGGGGGAAATGCAGATTTTCTCAAATCGGAGAGGTGCATTTACAGCAGAGAAACTGTTTTCAGATGGGAACTCTGACACTGCGATACCCAGATGATTTGGTGGTGAGTAATGTGTAAATGTAGTCTATCTGTGCTACTTACTTCATGGGCTTGAACAGAGCTTGTCCATAGTTCTGGAAAGTCATGATCAACTTCAGCTGGGTGCCTCCTGATTTCATGGCTGAGAGAAAAACAATTGAGATGTTAGATGAGTATTTTAATCAAACACACACACACACACACATACCCAAACGCACTGAAATACACTTCCACATATGCACAGCTGTTTCATTATTTGCCAATTTGGAGGATGCAATTTTGCATGACTACATAATAGAGCTATCACATCTGCTGACCAATTTGCCAGACACTGTACAATCAAAGTGGCAGTTGGGAGGTGGGTGTGACTGAGAGGCAGAAGTGGCTTGAAAAGCATCTGCTGACAACTCCAGCTAGTTCTGAGTTTGATGAAACTGGAGATGGACTATTTGACTGAGTGTAATAGTGACTGTCTTTACAACAACATGTCTCGCTTTGCCAAAAAACGCACAGGGAGCTGAGTGAAAGAAGTACCCTCATTTTTGGCACATTAAGTACAACAATTCAGCAGCGTATTGCTATTGTGCAATTACATTTAGAAAATCCTCTTGTTTTATAACTTGGCTTAATCTTCATTTCCTGAATCAAATAAAACATGAACTCCGTGTTTCCATCCAAGTGTGTATATGTGCACATAACCTCATGACCAGATGTGTGTCTGTACACAGATGTGCGTGTGCATATTAGATGCTCGTGCACGTTAGACTCTCCATGACCATTTCTCCTTTCAAACTGATCTCCATGAGCAAAACATGGGCCAGAGCAAATGTCTCCAACTATCAGTCATGTCCACAGTGTCTCCCAGAGGCTAATGGAGCCTTAGCTTCTTGCCTGCCTTGCACTCAAACAAAGGCACCGCCAGGCCTGTCTAAATGCCTTGTGTTTCCGTTATAATGGACAGGCTTTCGGGGGATTTACCCATTTATTACAGCGCATTAACTTGAGCACATTACACAACACAGCGCTTCTGCCTAACCCCAATATCAACATAAGCCCCATGTAGTGGACCAACTTACCGGATGGCTTGCTGGCTGAGTAGCTGGCTGCACTCTACCCACTACACAGAACTGTCTTTTGTGATTATTGACTCTCTTGGTGTTTCTCTCATATTGTTTATTTCCTTTTTCTGCACCCTTGTTTGTATATGTCATCCCTTTATTCCTATTGTCTCTGCTATGCTCTGTCTGTCTCACTTTGCCTCACTCACGGCTGCCAAGCCTTCCCCATTTACCGTGACTCATTTTCCAAAGCTACTGTATTTTACATCCACTGTTGCACAGAGTCAAACCCACGTAACCTGAGGTGAGCGCCTCGCCTTCACGACAGAGGATGGATATTGAAAGTAGATTGGAATCAAAGCCAAAGAATGAACCAAGAGCATTATGCCGACGCATGTGCCTGATTTGCCGCAGCCAGGTCAAGCGGATAGTGCCCCGGAGTAATCTTTAAACTTGGTACAGCTATACAGCAAACCTTTGAGAGATTGCAAACAACTGGACTATGTTTTAATACTGTGACTTTGAACTCATAAGCCACAATCCTTGAGGAGATGACCTCAATTCTCTACTCTGTGCTGGACGTTTATAAAATGTTGTTTCTAATTGGAAACTACAAAAGTTAATCCCCTGTAAAAAAGCTCGGCTGATTGTTTCTCTGGATTGAATCTGTGCTGACATGCGATCAAACATGACTTGAACAACAGCAAACTTCAACAAGAGATTCTTTTGATTCTCCTAAAGGCCATCTGTCTTGGTATCTATGCGAGGATGTATGGGCCTCTGTTGATCTAACCATCCATCTCTTGCTCTGTTTCTCCGAGCATCCACAAACAAATCGATGTAGTCTCTTCTAAACCTTCATGTTCTCCGGTCTTTCAGTAAGCTCCAGGCCTCGCCCACCACCACCACATCGCCCTCCCATCCCATGATGATAAATCCACCCTGCTCTCACCTGTGCCACCTCACGGCACTGTGCGTATGATTTATGAGTCCAGCTGGAGACTGAACAAAAGGCCGCAGAGGGAGAGACACAGAGGTGGGAGGCACTATTGCAGTGAAAATGCTGAACAGAGAAACTTCTCTGTTTTATAATTTTAGTGAGACAGATATGAGGCGTGTGTGTGTGCTTTAATTACGGGGCCCAAAAGCTGTAATGCGTACTTCCAGGCACACACACTGCACTGGGTTTTCATTTCAGAAGACAGACGTGTGTTTTTATAGGTGTGTCTGGGCACAGATTGATGGTTTATATTATTATAAACAGAGGCGACCAAAACCACACAAACTATTACGTTTGGGCTGAGATTTGTAGCATGAATGATGAATGATTGTGAGCTGCCAGAGGGACTCATAACAAAGAGATAGTGGAGACAGCGTCAATAAGAAATACAATGACACTGATGCACAAAGAGATAGAGATAAAAACACGCCCCAGTGGAGGATATTTTGGTGTTCACTGTCCAGTTTTTATGAAGCTATGATCGCAAAAATGATAACATATGTTCACAGTGAGATCTCTTTCACAAAGATTTGTTCAAGATGGTATCAGTATAATGAGAAAAAAAACTACAATAAAGTAACTACAGCATTCACTTGTAGCAGACCTGTCTCTTGCAAAAAAAAACAGACAGTTCTCAAATAATTTGCAAAAAATACTTATTCTTATTGGAATCTTTGACATATTTTGTACTTTTTACAGAACAAAATGTATGTGAAAGTTAACCCCATGTTGCATTTGCACTTATTAGTCTGGTCTAAAAGCAGTGAAGGTTATATAGAAATGAAAGCAATGTTTCGACATTCAGACTATAATGTTCTCTCCATTTTTCCTGCCAATAAGTTTGCCAGAAGATGTTTAGTAATGACGTTTTTCAGGCATGTTTCTTTTATACTGATCTGTCCTTTAATTTAGTAACGCAGCCCATGTTCTCATTCAACGTTTACGATTTGGTGACTGACTCACCCACGCTGGTGATCCTCTGTGTGACCAGGTCCTTCAGGAGGGCTTCCAGCACCAGACTGTGTCTGGAGTACAACTCGTAGCGGTTGATGCCGATGTGAAAGCGTAACCAGTTGGGGTAAGACTCTGCAGTCACCTCTCCCGTTGGAGAGAACCCCTCCTCCTCTTCATTCCCCTCCTCGTTGTGCCTGGAAAACAGGGAGAGGAGAAGAGGTTTAACAAGAAGTTGTGGTGCCAGCAGATTCCTTTGAGATTATTTTTAGCCTTTGTTATTAATGGTTACAGTATTTGTTGCAGTCTTAAATATAGACTAACTGTATCAGACAAATTTATGCTGAAGGTAGGCTTTTGGGCACAGAGCACTTCAATCTAGTAACACTTGGATTTTGTACTCTTATGAGGTTAAATGCAGCCTTAATGACAGGTGTATAAAACAAATCCAGCATGATGGTAACTTAGAAATTGCGTGCCGTAAAGGTAAAATAGCATGAGAATAGGTGGGTGGAGGCAGCAGATGCATCTATGGACATTATAGTTGAGGCAGAGAAAACGGACGGGTGTATGAACCTCTCTGCTGGTTGATTTAATGATAATTAAACAGACAGACAAACAGACATGCAGATATAAGAGCACATGTGTCTCATGATATGCATGCCTGCATGGACAAGAGATTGAATTCAATATACTTCAATGTACATATCATATTACTTATATTTCTTTCTGGAGAAAACATGTAATATCACCTACTTTTGGTGCCCTTCCTTCGTCCATCCCATTCCTAGTATCAACAGCCAAATAGGCTAAAGCATCTGTTCAGGTCCCACTTGTAACCCTCTAAGTTTTAAACATTTACATTGGCTTACCATGCTTGGTTCCCGGTTGCTTTGGGATAAAACTTCATGTCAGTGTTGACGTCGAACAAAGTGTCATCGGTTGTGAGGGGAGGAAGGTCAACCTTGTAGAAAGGATGCTCAAACAGAGCCGACAGGCGGGACACACCGTGGGCAGGGACTGTCCGACCCCCGCTCGCGCCTCCCATGAGCGGCTTGCGGTCCTCCGCCTTCCCCGCTGACGGTCTCATCCGCCTGAAGGACTCCGCTCTGTCCCCTGCTGCCGTGATCTTTTCCAGAGAATGCGACGTGAGGTTGGAGCTCGGCTCGTTGCTGAAATCCTGCAGGATCCTCAGCGTGTGCTTGTTAGGCCAGCCCGCTTCGGCCGCGGACATGGCGCGTTGCTTCCCCCAGCCCTGCGACTCCTCGCCCGGGTGCTGAGCGCACTGACAGCCGCCGTCCTCGCCGTCCGCTCCCGCCGCCCGCTTTTCTAGTTTTGGTAACAAGTCTATCATGATGTGCATGGTGCACGCGACCAAAAACACCATGAGTATCAACACTCTGAATTTACGAAACAATATCATCTTTAGAATTGTTGTTCTTTTCTTTACGCAGAGTCGGGCTAATACTGATCTAAGCGCAGCGCACCTTACAGCGACGACATTGATGTCCAAGACTGTTATGCGATGACAAAGGCTGAAGATGTACTGTGATCATTGCACACATAATGCGTGTCAGGCTATGTTAAGAAATATATGATGTGCTCAGCCTTTTTTTAATACATATATATTTTTACAATTGTTCAAATTCTTCCTTCCCAGACAGGTGGACTGACCGACACATTGTGAGCTCTGGACACTTCACTGGCAGCGGCTCAAGAAGTGCTCTCCATTCATTGCCTTGTTGAACAGGATATCGTGTCAGTGGGACGGACCCCAGAATGAATCGTTAAGAAAAGGTGAAGAATAGCAGGAAGAAGGAAGGGGGTCTTGTTAAAAGCTCCGATATTCTTCCTCAAATCTGCTTCCTTGTGTTGCTGCCAGCGCGGAGTGAGATGTCAATTGTGTCATGACTGAAGAAAAAAAAAAAGTAACAGAAGAGATTGGTGTAGTCCACAGCCTTCCTTGTATTAATGATGAATTGATAATTAAAGAAGGAAGTGTAAATTCCATAAAAAAATAAATAAAATAAAAACAGCTGATCCGCTGAGATGTTTGGATGCTGTCCCGCTCCTGCTGTGTGCAAAAGCCTCGTTGAAGTCAAATCAGAGACTGGCTGGCAGGTGTAGGGATCCTGGTTGTCATTTGTCCCCCCCACCCCTACCCCCCGTTTCACATCGCCTTGTCTTCCTTCCAAGTGTTCATCCACGGTGGGTGTGTTAAATATTATGATCGGAGCCCTCTGAGCCCAGCCTCGGTTGCGTCACGTGGAAGAGGTTGGCTGCGTCTGCTCACACAAGTACTGTAGGACTAGTGACATGAAAGGCGAGCTTCGGGGAGAAAAATATGTGGGCTGAGAGCCTTTGTGGCTGCAACTCCCCTGCACGCAGCCAGAGGGCGTTGGCACAACCTGCAATACTACGCTGGCTTTGTACTGTGGTATATGATCTGAAGAACAATGAGTATGTATACTACACGAAAAGTGCTCAATAAACTTTAGTTTTTTTTTTAAGTGGGCTCCTGGGGGGCATGATGGGTCCTTGAGGATGAGCCAAGGGCTCAGCAGCAAACCCGGAAGATTTGGATTTCATTCAGCATTCATGAAAGGCTGACACAAGGACATATGACAGATATAGACTATGATATTGGTACCCAGAACAATAGTCTGTTTCTTGAGACAAAATAAAACATGCAGGCCAAAGCACGCACACTCTTACACCGACACACCTACGTAATTTGATGCACATAGATTGTTGGAATCCATATCAAGCTCCCAAGAGAAAAGGCAGCTGATTCATAAACTCGCACAGATAAGCAGAAATGCAGGTAAAGGGCCAGATGTGTGTTTAAGTGGCCTCCTTCTCACACACAGTCGTACTGTACCACAGGAACTTTAGTTATCTATTGTAACTCCAGATTTTAGAAGACCAGCATAGCCCTACAAGAGCTAGCGTTATTGGGTTTATCCCTGTATGTATGTGCAGTCATGAAGATTTATTTTCTTGCCCTTATGTTCTGTATAGGACCCCCTTATGCTGCACTTGTGACGTACAACAGCCGTGCGACCATAGTTCTGCTCCCTATTCAAACCAACATTTCTTCAGCCGGTGTAGGTGGAGCCATAGGGGCCCACATCTTAGAGAACAGAATATAAGGTGCAATGTAACTAATAGTATTGGCTTTGCTATTGGCTGAGGGCGAAGCTAATGTAGTCTATGCTCCACTGTGACACCGAAGGCCACAAGCAGACAGCATACACCCGGACATAAGGGAGGGAGGCATTGGCATGCGTCACAGTTAACACCACGTCAGCCTTGTGTTGCAAAATAATGTGTTACACTCTCTTCACACTGTTGCTGCAGAAAAGTGGAACAGAGAATATGTATCATAATGGTCCCCGTGCAGCCCACTTATCCGTGATGGCCAGATTAGAGGCACACCCTGAGACACGTGTGTGAAAGCACAAGTCCTGCAACACTTCATCTGCTGTCAGGTGCATTTAACACTTAATGAGTCAGGGAAGGCTCAGATACATCCAATACAAATGTTGGAAGGTATAGGGTAAAATGAGAGGCATGGCATGGACTGTAGTTAATACAATGTGTTATGCTACTACAGTGTAATAGAAGAGGCTCTAGCTCCCTGGATATTGCGCATCACAGCGGGGGGAAACCATAACCTGTAAAAGTTATTTTCTTTCAGCGGCTAGGCCGACAGCCGTTGGCTTATCGCCGGGAAGTGGAGGATGGGGCCGTTCAACTGTGCATCTCTGCACCATGGGACCTGCCATGGCCTCCCCGCTAGCAGCTGCACCATGTTCAGTAGCAATGTATCTATACAGTATGTATATAATAGAGAGAGAGAGAGAGCAAGAGAGAGAGAGAGATCTGAAGCTTGTTAATTGTGAGTTCATTTCCCATTACACAGTCATTTGATTCTGTGTTAATATCAACAATATTTAGTATTTTGTGTGTTTATTTAATTTTTTTTATCTTAATGTATCTCTTGGAATCTCATGCTATGCTGTCCATCCAAACTTTATTGTAGACCTAAACAATTAAATTGTAATCAAAGAGTTTCCAATAAGGTTATTTGTTGTCCACAAACATACACCCTCTTTCATGGAAGTTTTGCTTTTGATACACATCTGTCTGCCGTCTCAGAAGCAATTTTTTTCTATTTGCTGATTAAGTGAAACACACCTTTCATTTACTGTTAATTGCAGGGGGCCGACACACTGACAGCAATTACTGAAGCCAGTACTTATAGCTGGGTCTGGACTAGATTTCTCTGAGACTCCGCAGGATTAAATGAGTAGTGCCATGGACTTCATTCAAGCTGCCAGACAGAAATATACAAACACACCAATAAATATATATTTAACCATTTTGCCACAAAGTAGAAGGACGTATACAATGTCAGATGGAGAGCTAGTAATGTCCGCTCAGTGGAAACACAGAGTAATACAATGAACAAATGATACATATTCTGTTGGCCTGTGTTGTGTGTGTGCTGCACATGGCTCACTAAGTGGGCCCAGTTGGGAGAGCTTCACTTGGCGTGTGCACCACTGCTCCCAGAGGCCCTGAGTTCATGCCACTGCCAGATTTGTGCATCTAAATAAAGCAGAATCTTAAAGATGACAAGCAAACTAATTAACTGTCCCAATTCATCATGTGCTCCAAACAAAATAAATTGGCACGTTCAGACACGTCGGAATCCACTGACTAAGAAGGTATTTCATTAATTATATAATTTTCTTGGACTCAAAGAGCATAAATAAAAGATTAACCATGCACACACAATGGATTTTGTACATTTTACGGAGCAGTCTGAGCCTGTGATCGTGCTACAGTTGCTTTTGGCACACAACGTCAATGTCAAGTTACGGCTTCGGACCTTCTGCACTTCCCCACTTGATAGGGATTGACCCATCTACACCGATTCAAACTGGATTCCACTCCAATGAAAACCCAACTTTTCCTTTTTTTTCTCCTTTTATTTTTGAGATTTGGATTGTTGAGTCCTTCACTCCGTATAGAAATACGATAGAGATAGAGGTGAAAAACCTTTAAATAAAAAAAACAGAAAACACACATTTCAACATGCCAGAACCACTTTAAACACATGATCAGCGCCCGTGCACTCTGTCTACACACGTCACCACATAGCCCCCAGCTGTGCCTCCACCAACATGTCAACAAACATTTCGCTTTGCCACACGTGAATGGGCTGCGGAGCCCCGTGACGTATTTAGCGCTCGCGCTAATCAAGCTGGTGGTGGCAGCGATCATCAGCAAAGTCCTTCAATCATAAAGTCTGTCACTCTTACCGGCTGCCTCTCCGGACTTGTAGACGCGTCTTTGCTGCGTTTGATCTAGCCGCCCGGCGTTCATTTAATCCCCACCTTTGACGTGCGCCCGCGGTGCTTCCGGTGCCTACAAGCTCCGCCCCTTTTCCTCCCAAGTCGGATTGCTTGCACTAACATTTAATTAAATGCTTTAAATGTTTATTATTTAATCTGTGACTATTTATCTCTTTCTGGGTGCTTTATTAATTTACAATTACCTTTATTTACCTTACATTCTTCCCCTTTCTTTTTATCCAAAATAAAAATCATGTTTGACCTCACACCTCCCACTCGATCTTCACATGGAACCACTGTGGAGATCGCCAACTTTCAAGGCAAACTTTGTAATCCCAGTTTAGTTCTCCTCATCTTCTGGAGATGTTGTTCTGTTCTTCAGCAGGTAGTAAGACAACCAACCGCCTGACGTCTCTGTGAAGGATGGTAGCCTGCATCTTCCTGTTCTGCTCGCTCACGGTCGGATGACTTGCTCTTGCTTCCCTCGTTGGTCTTGTCACAGGAACATTGTAGCTTGGGAAGATTCTGACGTTGACGTCCCTCACGATGCCTTTACTGTCTGGATTCGTACTGATGACCCTTCCAAGCTTGAATTGCCCTCTTAGCGCATTTTGGTCACTTAGCCAGACAACGTCCCCAACAGCAACGTTTCTTTCTATAGTATGCCACTTGCTCCTCACAAATAAATTGGGACCAGCAAGTTGGCTCCAATGCCTCCAGAACTTGGTCACCTCTGACTGCATTGCTCTTAGTCTTTTGTAGGGGTAGCTAGCAAAGTCAAATGTTTGGACATCCCCGGTTTGAGATGCCCGCCCCAGAAGGAGCGTGTTGGGTGTGATATATTGGATACAGTCTTCCCGGCTCTGTACTCTGGCGTCAATTGGGCGCTCATTTGCCAGGTTGGCTGCTATGTGAAGAGTTGTCTGGAACTCGCTGTATGTGAGCTCCGACTCTTTCCCAAGAGTCTGGAGTGCTCTCTTCACGATGCGTACAGCAGCTTCTGCAGCACCATTTCTGTGTGGAGAGTCGGCTGGGTGGATTTTCCACATCCACTCAGTCCCATTTTTTGCTGCGTTCTCCTGCAAGGCTGGTTTGTTCAAGCCATCCAGAAATCTGTAAAGCTCCTCCAAGACTGGTTTTGCTCCAATGAAATTGGTGCCTGGATCTGACCAGATCTTCCTTGGATGCCCTCTGATCGCCGTGAACCTTTGGTAGGCCATCAGGAATCCTTCTGTCGATAGTGTGTTTACCAACTCAGTGTGGATGGCTCTACTGGCCATGCAGCAGAAGACCACCCCCCAGACTTTTAGTCTCACTCTCTTCTTCACGTCATCTTTGACTTGGTACGGTCCAAAGAGGTCTATGGTCGTGAATTTGAATGGCGCAGCAGGTTCTGCTCGTTCCGGCGGCAAGTCACCCATTACTTGTTGACATTTCCTTGCCTTTGCCTTCTTGCAGATTATGCAGCCATCAACAACCTTTTGGGCAATCCTTCTTCCTTGTACGACCCATGCCCTCCTTCTCATCTTGAGCAGGGTTCCAGCCACTCCATCATGACTCTCTTGGTGGGCCTCCCGAGCAAGCAGTGTGGACACCCATGTGTTATAGGGTAAGATAGGGACCCCTACTTGATCTTCTTTGAAGATTTGCACTCGGCCACCACAAACCAATAGCCCGGAGTTTTCCTCTTTATAGACTACTAGTCTGTCTGTCGTGGTGCTTGGGAAGGTTGTGCCTTCTTGCGCCGCAAGAAAGATGTCTCTCAGGGCATCTTCTCGTTCTTTTACTGAGACGACTCCTGCCGAAGAGACTGCCTCCCACTTTGAGCTCTTCGCGGCTTCCCTGAGGTCATCTGAGAGCGCTATGTCCCATGTCTCTTTGACTGGACATTTTCCAGTCTTTGCCTCTTGGAACGCCCTTCGCACCAGTATAGCTCCCTTCTGCTTAGCAGGAGTTACCAGGCCGACCGGGTCATACAGCCCTGAAACTTGGCTGAGCAGTTCTCTCCTCGTAAGGGGATTTGGCATCTGGTCTCTGACTTGTCCTTGGTGAAGGTCATGGCCACTTCTCATCTTTTTCTTTCTCCTCGAGAAATTGATTGCGGTCATGACATGGAGCTTGTCCTCTTCTACCATGTAGCCCAGGCCGAGTGCTTTATTGTCATCCTCACTCATTTGGTTTGGCAGGACCAAAATCTTTGTCCCGGCCTTCTCCGGCTCGTCCTTCCAACCCTTCCTCCCACTTTGCCCAGAAAAGACCCAAGGCTTGAGCTTGAACCCTCCAGCTTGCAGGATATGCTTCACATTTGCTGCGATGGTTTTAAGCTGGTCAAGGTCATTGTGGGATGTGAGAATGTCATCGACGTAGCTGTCCTCCTGGAGCACCTGACGCTCCACGTTGAGGTGGATGAAAGGTGCGAGGTTTGCAGTCTCACGCATTGCCAGCTGTGCGATGCACCCCGCTGGCTTGTCTCCAATGTTTACTCTTGTAATTGCATATTCCGCCAGCTCTTCATCTTCTGAGTCTCGCCAGAGGAATCTATGCAGGTGTACTTCTCGGTCCTCCAACCAAACAGAGTTGTACATCTTTTTTATATCACCCAGGGCAGCATGTACCCCACACCTGAATCTGAGCAGAACAGCGCGAATCTGGTTGAGGACATCTGGACCTTTCATCAGCAGGTCATTCAGGCTCACACCTTTGCACTTCTGGCTGCTGTTCCACACAAGTCTCACTGGGGTTGTGACAGAGTGTGGGTTAGGAGCAATAAGGTGACTCACATACCATACTGGTCCTTTCCAGTTGGTTACTGCCTCTTTGGACAATTTGATTGCCGCCCCTCGGTCAACCATGTCATGCACTTGAGCAGTATAGGCAACCTTCCATTCCGGTTCCTTGGCCAGCTGCTTTTCTGTCCTGAGAAATGTAGCCTCGACTGTCCTTTTATTGTTAGGCAGAGAGGCTGGATCTTCCAACCAAGGATATCTGGAATGCCAATGTGGTTCCTCGCTGTGGCTATCGCCTTTGACATAGGTGAGGCCTTCCTTCATTATTTCGACCTCCCTCTCCTCAGCAAGAGTCATTTCTTTGCCGCCTGGCTGGCATTTCCCGCAGCGGCAACCCCCGCATCTTGGCTCACATGCTGCACCAATACTATCCCATTTCCACCACTCAAGGAAATCTTTCCTGGTGGTTGACGTACTTGACTCCTGAAACGTGGCGCTAACCTGTTTGTTTCGTAGAAGGGTCTCTGGGATCCTGCTCGTGAGCTCCTCGTACTTTACAGCTGCTGCCCTCATTGACCTTGCGAAGTGAGTCTTGGACCTGTGGGCTGCTACAGTGAGCTCCTCAAAGAGGTCAGGATGCGTTCCGCCAACCGTCTTTCCAAGAGGTCCGTCCCACAGTACGAGGTCTCCAACAGCTTGGATTCTTTGTGGAGCTAATTGCCCTTCTCTGTGGCTTATGAGCAAATGTACTTCTTTGGGTCTCACCAGTTCATCGAGTGGAATGCTTGGGAAAAACCTGTGCAGCTGCTCTGGTGTCACATTTTTGTGGACATTTGCTATGCTGTCTAGTCCATAGCAAACCAATTGATGTGGTTTGAGAGTGCCCTTGGGAGTCTTCACTCGGATCCTTAGAAGGTAACGCCTTGTCTCCACACGAACCTTCATCCCTCCAACTCCATGGACGACGAGTGTGATTTCTTCACTCCTGAGGTTCAGTTCGCTTGCAGTCTTGTGGGTTATATAATTTGTGTCCGAAGCCAAATCAATTAATGTCCCGATTCTTTGTCCAGCATTTGCTGTGACCTCGAGGAGCATCATAAGTACTGGTCGCTCTTGCAGTCCACTTTCCACAAGAAGACTTGGTGGATCTTTTGTAGTGCTGAAGGCTCTTGATGCAGTGTTGGAGAACACATCCCGACATTGTTTTGCCAATTCTGGTGAAAGCTTGTTGAAAAACTCCTCTTGATCTGCTGTATGCTTCCTCCTGGTTTTCTCCCTCTCCGGGCCGAATCTGTGCTTCTCTCCGATGCTGCTTTTTCTCACCGCAGCATTGGGGCACAGAGAGAAATGATGCTCAGGAGCTTGCTCATCCCTGCAGACTTGGTTTTTACATAGAAAGTCAGTTGTGCAGTATGAAGCGTCCTCATGTACTTCGAGGCACCTCTTGCATGCTCCCAACTTTCTTACTGCAGCCTTCTTCTCTGTTAGCTTTAGCGCACGAAACTGGTTGCAAAAGTAGAGTTTTCTCTTATGCTTTCCGTCCCCACAGACTACACACCCTAAATGGTCATCTTCTGCTTTGGTAGACTTGGTTCTAGCATATCTTGGCTCGGTTCTGGTCTCTTTTCTACTTGGCTCCTCCTCTCTTAGCTGCTCGAGCTGCTCATATATGCTCTCTTGCCCTTTAAGGAATGCCAAGAGACTGTCAAAACGAGTCTCTGCTGCCACTGCGTTTCTCCTGTCAGCGACATAGACAAGCCATTCTTTCTTCAGAACTTCTGGAAGTTTACTTTCTATTGATTTCGTTACCAGAGGATTTTTGATTGCGCCTGTGTCTCCAAGGTCGCTCAAATCTTGAAGTGCCTTCTCCACAGCTTGGATTAATTCCACTATTTTCCGTGGCTGATGACCTCTGGCAGCTGGCATTCTCTGCAACTCCTCCACTATATCAATGGCAATCGCAATTTTATTGCCATAGCGGTTCTCTAGGACACGGAAAATGTCACCTGCAGTGTTATAACTGCTCAGGCGAAGGTCTCTTGCGATTTTATCATCAAGACTGTCCAGTAGTTGAAACTTTTTCACTTCTTTTGAACCGGTCGGCTCACCCTGCTTCTGGAGTGCTTCCCAGTCCTTTTTCCACCTGTGGAAGTCACGTTTGTTCCCAGTAAACTTTGGCAGGGATATAGGTTTCAGTCTGATGGTGGCCGGCGTGGGCCCAATTGGTCTTTCCCCCTCCTCCTCTTTCCTAGCCTGTATGTACTCAGCCTTCCTGGAAACCAGCTTGGGAAGGAGGAGTTCAAGCCTCTTCATGCGGCTCTGAAAGTCCTTTTGCTCACTTGGTGGGATCCATCGTTTCCACCGACTGTACACCTCCTTTGCGGTCTTTACCCGTCCTTGCAGGTGGTCGAGCATGAAGTCGTATGCCTCCTGGCCACCATCGGGCCGCACATCAGCAGCATGGTCACCCACTTCCTCTGCTGCCTGCAATGCTGTTGACAATTCAACATCCCCGAAGTTATCCCAAAGTGCCTCCTGAATCAGACTTTTGACCTCCTTTAGCTTTCCATCACACTCATTGAAAGTCTTTGCTATGTCGGCTTTCTGCTGTCTAGTTAACACAGCATCTTCACCTTCCTCCAGCTCCGCCTCCAGTTCTGTAATGAATCCAGCCTCCACATCTTCATTTGCGCCCATGACTTTCTCAGCTTCTTTTATGACATTATTGAAACTGTCTCTGAGCTCTTTTTCAGACATGTCCCTGTAGGTCCTGGTAATGGTGTTGACCAGACGTGTAAATAATCTTTTCGCTGTAGTTCGCTCCACCTTGAGCTGCTCGACTGATTTCTCCATAGCTTGATCCGTCATGCTTGAATCTGCTGCGTCGTTGATTTCAGTTGAGAAGGTAAGTACTACTTCAATGCTTCATATATTTTCACTTGATTGTCTTCTTTTCCCAGGATTCCAGTTTATTGCTTCCGCTGTTCCAGCTCAAAGCTCCCAGATTTCCTTTTCCTGGTTTTCCAGACTTTCCAGTTTTTGGTCCGCGGTTTTTCACTGTCAAGTTACGGCTTCGGACCTTCTGCACTTCCCCACTTGATAGGGATTGACCCATCTACACCGATTCAAACTGGATTCCACTCCAATGAAAACCCAACTTTTCCTTTTTTTTCTCCTTTTATTTTTGAGATTTGGATTGTTGAGTCCTTCACTCCGTATAGAAATACGATAGAGATAGAGGTGAAAAACCTTTAAATAAAAAAAACAGAAAACACACATTTCAACATGCCAGAACCACTTTAAACACATGATCAGCGCCCGTGCACTCTGTCTACACACGTCACCACATAGCCCCCAGCTGTGCCTCCACCAACATGTCAACAAACATTTCGCTTTGCCACACGTGAATGGGCTGCGGAGCCCCGTGACGTATTTAGCGCTCGCGCTAATCAAGCTGGTGGTGGCAGCGATCATCAGCAAAGTCCTTCAATCATAAAGTCTGTCACTCTTACCGGCTGCCTCTCCGGACTTGTAGACGCGTCTTTGCTGCGTTTGATCTAGCCGCCCGGCGTTCATTTAATCCCCACCTTTGACGTGCGCCCGCGGTGCTTCCGGTGCCTACAAGCTCCGCCCCTTTTCCTCCCAAGTCGGATTGCTTGCACTAACATTTAATTAAATGCTTTAAATGTTTATTATTTAATCTGTGACTATTTATCTCTTTCTGGGTGCTTTATTAATTTACAATTACCTTTATTTACCTTACATTCTTCCCCTTTCTTTTTATCCAAAATAAAAATCATGTTTGACCTCACAGTCAATGTGTGTTTCCAGTGAGCAGAGCTAACCTATTTCAGCCAATAAAGCATATCTGTAATTGTTGTCTCCTCTCTGAACCAGTTGGGCCATTCTTTCCTCACTGTCCAGAATTTTATGTTTAAAAATACTTTTACTGAAAAGAGATGTTGTTTTCACCCATTTTTGGCAAACAGTGACTGAGAGACTTAAATACACATTTGTGTTGATTGTGAAGAAATGGTATCACTCGTGCTCTTTGCAGCAAAGCAATTAAGAACACTTCTGGAAAGGACAATTGAGAGACTCAGATTGCACGTCATTTTTATCTTAATGAATGTGGAATTATAATGTCAGAACGTAACAAAAAAAAGAAGTAATATGCATCCAATCGACGGGCCTGAAGAAGGCAACAGCATTCCTTTTGCTTTGGATTCAGGCCATGGAGTCAAATTCATTTAAAAGTTAAAGTGCTCCAGAATGAGCCATAACTATTTTGACATTTTGTAAAACATCAGGAGAGAAATGAAAATAGCAGGATGGTATTTTTACATCCAGGAATAGTGAGGCCACTCTGTATGTGCTCTTATTAAGTCACTACTTGCTGCAAATTAATAAATACACGTTGCTTTTGCCTTTGATGTATTCACTTTTTTTTCGTGAACAAAATTATGAAGAAATTATCAACATTAAGGTATAGAGCATAAGTACATACAAACCAGTATCACATCACATCTGTGCCATTTTGTCTTCACATGTTACTAATCTATAAAAGGTCAAACATAAATGTACACTATAATCCACTAATGGATTTGATAACGTACTTCTTTTGTAACAATGTTTGCAGTGACTTGATACATTGATACAAAATAGAAACAGAGTTTGGAAAGTGCAACATACTTTGATTAAAACTATCAATACATTTTTTAAGTTTTTCACTCATATTTTGTGGTTAAATAATGAAATGTATTTATTTTTTAGCCTTTCATTTCAATCAACTCTTGTAATAGTGACTTAAAGTTAGAGCTTCAAGGAAGGAAAAATGACACAACATGGAGCAGTCCAGCTGCATGGGAACCCAAAGTCTTTCTGCATTTCACAGCCGGAGCTGGTCTCATACCATTTTCATTAGCCTTGGGTATCAGAGAATGATTCATCTTGTGTTTAAAATAAGATGGGAAGGGAGGAGAGGGATGAACACATGAGCTACAGTAAGGACACAAAAATCTATATTCATTTTGGATTCAGGTCTGGCTTGGCCCATTGGTATCCACTGTGGAATATTTGTCTGAATGTTTGACCCCAAGGCTCGTTTGCTCCTCAGGTTGAAAGCAGACTTAGTAAAGTTCAGTTTGAGCTTCCACACCTCACCAAGGTCAAACCAGTGAGCAGGAATCAAGGTTATAAAGCAATGTCACTTCAGCACCAGATTAAGGCAAAACTAATGTCTAAGTTGAATGAATCAAACATTCACAATATCCTAACTTGTATTGCTGCATTCCATAAAAGGCCATGAACTGAGTTACATCAAGCCCAGTTTTATGAGCGTGATGATTTCTTAACAGCTAATTTCAAGCTGAGGCATAAATGGCTGCACAAATGTCACAAGTATAGAAGTTATTATTGGGGAATAATGCAAGCAAATAATAGCAATACAAATGTTATTTTGACCAATGGCTTGTCATTGGGCACCTCCGTTATGGTACAATAAAGGAGGGTGTGGCCGAGCGAGTCAGAACTAATGAGGGAGAGAGAATAAACAAGTGTGAGGGAGAGTGTTGAGTAATAACACATTTATTCACTTGACTGAGAACAAGCTGAAAATTGACTTCTTTGAGGACATGTGAGGGGCATTGTGTCGAAATATTTCCACCTAAAGTGCTCAATTTCCTTTTGTGAAAAACTATATTCTATTTTTTTCTCTTTTCTGAAAAAAATAATACTTGTTTTCCTTCATGTGTACCTTTACATTTTATTACATGCTTTCAGTTTCAAATACTGTACAATAGTGTCCAGTGGAATTTGCTGACTACACCGATGTTACCGGCAATACTATTTTTTTAAATGTGTAAGATCAATTTCAGTGCAAAGCATCACTCTGGCACATGGACTGTGTTAGTATTTAATTTGGAGCCTGTGCCAATCACAGCACGACACAGAATTAGAATAATGAGACTATGGGCGTCACGCGCTGCGGTACAGTGGTCCTGCTGTGTTGATCTCTTTATCTCAAAGAGTAAAATTGAGCTTGGGGATTTTAAATGAGGGGGTGGTAGGGTGTGACCTTGGAAGTTAAGGAACCGAAGGGATGGTTTTTGTGCTTTGTGTGATTTGGTGTGTGTTTGAATGCACCATTCCTAAAAGAGACATGGCAGTGTTACAGCAGCTGCCGGCCCATCTATCACCAGAGTGCTCAGGTGGTGAATTCTTTATGTCCATCATCTGCTGACAAATACGTTGACACCTTGTTGTCACCCACGGTCCCATTTCACACCACTACCAAAGACCAGATGATATATTTCTGCTTTTTCCTTTTACTCTGAAGTGATGATCCATATAAAATGAGCTCAGCTTCCGCATTGATGAAACTCTTTCATTTTATATGCAAATAAAATAAATGACAATCACAGTTTTCTATGTGGAATTGGTTCTCTTGTGTGCCTGAGTTTCATTTCACTGTATGAACTGCATCGCAGGTAAACTGGGGATTTAAATAGCATGCATGTGTAAATGTGAATGTTAACCCTATCCCATGCTGGGATATGCTCAAATATGTTCCTAGGTGTTGACTTGAAATGGCCTGGTACATGAACCCCAAAGGACGCACGGGCCAACTCTTTCCGACACAGCTCAATATGTTTTTTCGCCTTATTTGTTAGTGCTAGACTGGTTGGTCCATCAGGTTGAAAACCTTCAAAACACAAAAAGCAAAAGCCAATCCAACAAATGAATTGTTACAGTACCAGTGGCTTCTTTGTTTGTATCATGAGTTGAATCCTTGCTTTCCTCTCTCTCTCTCGTTCCACCGTTTTGTCTCAACAGTGTCCAACCCTGCTGAGACATTTCTTTCACAAAAGATACCAACAGTGCAACAAAGGGAAACATCTCGAGTCTACCTTTCCCTCTGTGGAGAGCTTCCTCACATCCCTTGTTTCTATTTTACTCTGGATTCAAAATGTTCGGCTACAAGAACAACACACTCAACACAAAAATGTTTTTTAGGCATGCATGATAAATCTAAGCAATATGCTTCTCCGTTGTAGCCTCTGGTTGTGATTTAGGCCGATGCCTTCGAAATGCCTGAAGGCATTTTCTCTACTGAGCCACTCACCTTTAAGGACATCTAAACAGGCCACACGGCTGAGACAAACATATTGGCTTTTGTGCACGTAGCACCTGAGACCTCTCGTATCGAGACAGTTTTCCTTCCTAATTTCCTGGACGACAAAAACACAAAGACATTGGAGCTAGTGAGTCTAACATGATGTGAATTATTTGACCCAAAACCTATTGTGTAAAGTAAGTGCTCGTCAGTGTTATTAATGATCTTGCCTTGAATATAGAACTGTCTGCACGACGATAAGCTGTTGAGTGTTACCTTTTTCCCTGCAGATGTAGATTGGATATTGACTAAAGAGAAGTTGTATCAGAGAAAGGTAAAAGTACTTTGTAACACTGTTTATTGTTAACTTGCACCTACTGATTGTTAGAAATCAAACATCCAGTATGGCTCCTAAGAGCGTATTGTCTGTTCACAGTGGAGTCTCTCGACTAAACATCTTGGATTCTCATTGTTCCAACTAATAGCTGACTAATTAGGAAGTAAAGCATCATCTTTCCTCTATTGACATCAGATGCTAACACACTTGGAAGAGGAGCAAGATAATGATTGTATGGTCCATGCATCTTAGGATTGGTATGACAGAGATAATCAATTTATCCAGCTGTGTCTCATGGGTAAGATATGCCCTTCTCCAGTGTTTTAGTGTGTTTTAGTATGTTTTTGTTTATTTGTGACGCATGTATGTGTGTGGATATGGTATCACATAACAAAGAGTTGGTGAGTTTACTTGGATTCGATAACCTTTGCCCTCAATTAAGCACCTCGCCAACAAACAATGAACATGAGGTGAAAATAATATGTTTTCAATTTCCATTTGACTTATTAGTCATTACGCTTATCACCGAAACCTGTTTTAATGACTTTGCACTTGAGCACATAGGAGAAAGTGATTTATTATAGTTGCACCTCCAGCTCCTCATTCACAATGCATATTGTTAACATGGAAATAACAATTTCTGAAGATCACGTTCAGCGGCTCGGAAGGTTAAATAAACACCTTGTCCAAAGCTATGACAACAATACACTAACAGTGAGAGAGGACAGGCCTGCAACCACTCACTGTAGCGGAACAGAGTCTTATATGTCAGCAAGGTTATTGGTAAGCTGGGTTGCAGTGGTAATATGCTGTCATATTAGCTCTCTGGATGTCAGAGTGGGATGCCTCAGAGGGAGATCATGGGCTGTATCTCCTCCAGCGGGGCTGGAGCTGGAATACTGCTCAACCAAACAAAAGTAATGCGCATGAGTGAATAATGATGATATTGTTAGTGAGGTGTCACTTCCAATAATACATACTTTGGATATTGCCTTTAGCTTGCCAAAGAGTCACAGAATTTCTGCCTTTTTTGGGGGGATGTTAAAGGAATAAATTGCAGCGCATAGAATAAAATGATGAATCACTCTCATAATCATAACATTGATGCCATATCAAATATCCATCTGGTATATGCGTAATCAATGGATCAATGCATTGTGTGCAGTTCCAGAGGTTGTGGGTATGGTGTAATCAAAGGTCAATGAGGTCATACGGTCGTTGTGCTATTGATAGTAGGGTCAACGGGAAACTAACAACAGACTCCCGCTTTGCCGCTTCCTGTTAGTTTCCCGTTTCCAACCAACAGTCAACGTTGGTTTCTTCTAACCATGACCATGACGGTTCCATAACCTTAACCAAGTGGTTATTATTGTACCAACCATAACATTATTGTACCAACCATAACCTAACCAAAGCATAATGTTAACCAAAACTATACCCTTTCCCTAACCAAACCATAACCAAGGAGTTTTTATTCCAAAACCTCACCAAACCTTAACCATACTGTTGCCACATCATAAAATAGATTTATTTTCAACAGTGATGTGTAACAGGTTTGAAAAGCACAGAAAACTGTGCTGTAGTCCTGCCGATAGTTGCGTCAGATCAGAAGGTATTTCTATTTGTCATTCTGGAAATTGGTTACAAACGACACATCCAAATCCAGCAACCATTAGAGTTTAGGGAAATTAAAACTACGTATTTAGCTTTAAAATAGAATGGAATGCAATTTGCTCGTCTCAAAACCTGCTGTGGAAACAACAGACAACAACTCTAAAGCTGGTGCTAAAGGAGTAGGGAACAAATATCATGATATTCGGGTTTGGAAACTTTGGACTGGTGATGCTAAACATTCCTCTTGGCTCTGGGTGAGGAAGGGATCATACAAAAAAATATGATTCATTCTCTGGGGACCATGCATGTTAATCAGCTATTAGCTGCAAGTTGCCTTGCTCTCCACCAAATTGATAGTCATGGTCCAATTTTGACCTGAGTAGGGGTACCCAAAGTTAAAGTGACATCATTTGGCCAGTAATTCTGAGATAAAAGGTTATCTATGAAATTATGTTAAAGGTGAATAGACAACCCAGGTCACCTAATCACCTATTGTAAAAACAATAGATACAGCACAGTGCCTGGTTAGCTTGACATATTATGGGTCACCAGAAAGGGCAACCAGAAGAAGGCCAGTGTGATGATGTGGCAATCCTCTCTACTGATTTCATCGTACGTGCGGGTTCTGTCTGCAACAGGGCAGCAACTGGCCCTCACTTCCTCCTCTTGGCTCTGGGTGATTTAACAGGCTGTTTGTTACAAAATAATTTGGCATGGCTCTAGTCCTGGTGCTGCATCCCTCATGGGCCACATCCTGTTACCGCTCTGCACCCACTCGCTTGTTGACACCTAGGTCATTGCAGGGCGTTGGCTATGCTTCCAAACTTTCAGACTTAAAAAAGGCACAGACACACAAATGTAGGAAAACTTGCACACGCTGAGCTGAGCTTGTCTAGTGAGCAACAGGCAGACATTTATCTTCTCATTACTGTGTGTGTGTGTGTGTGTGTGTGTGTGTGCGCGCGATGGCTCCTGCTTGTGGGATATGTTGTGTTGGCCATGACTCTCCATCCTGGAAGCCCATAATTAGACAGCACTGGAAACTGGTGAGGAAGGATGAGGTTAAGCAGTGGGAGTAGTGGTCTGGTTTCAATAACACTATGAGGAGCTTTTGAGGCTTAATTACAGAAGTGACACCCCCGCTGGACTTTGATGACACGTTTCCTGTGATTAGAGGAAATGATCGGTATCGATTGTAAGGGGCGGAGTAGAGTCATGTTTAATTGCATTAGAATAATTGCCTATTGATGGCTGAGGTGAGCCCTGTCCCTGCCGTGTGTCAGATGTGAAACCGGTTCAAGCCACAATGCTCTGAAAGCTGTTTCATGCTATATCGCTGCAATACATTTTGGCACTTTTTTTTCAGTGGTTGTGTAAATTATAACTGATAGAAAAATTTACTCGACACCTGGTGGTAAAATCAGTGATCAGGATATTTATTCGTTGCGAGGAAGGAGCAGAGAAGAATTACACAACATGGTATGTGAATTGCGCATCCTGGACTGCT
The DNA here is from genome assembly GCA_038501785.1 of Myoxocephalus aenaeus. Lineage (NCBI taxonomy): Eukaryota > Metazoa > Chordata > Actinopteri > Perciformes > Cottidae > Myoxocephalus > Myoxocephalus aenaeus. Next base: position 5,195,530 of record JBAMJR010000051.1, on the reverse strand, counting down.
CAATGAATGAGCAAAGAGTTACCTCTTAAATACATTAATCACACAATCACAGAAGCTCTCATGACGTCTTTAGATTACCTTGCATGGTCATATGATAACAAGGAACACCATGTTCTTCAAACAGAGACATGTAGGCATCCCCAGTCTCATGACTATCAGAAGGTCACTTGAAAAGCATACGTATGTTTTAACAGGAAAGTTGGTCAAATGAGAAGCCACACGCCTCTACACAGTGTATGATTAATAAACAGAACATATGATTATTAATATAACCGTGAAACAGTAATTGATTAAGAGTAAATATGATTTTTCTTCCAACAATAACCCATTGTTTTGGCACCATGTTGTTTGCTGATGCACAGATTGAATGCATTCATCAGGTTTTTCAATGCCAACCAATTAGGCTTGAGTTTGAGTCTGATCGATATATTTACTTGTGACCTTTGGGTCACCTCGGGCAACTGTTGACTGCTTTGCAATTCCCCTTGCACCACCAATCCATCAATCTTCCACCTTCCTCTCAAGAAATATGAAGAAAAACCTTATGCTAACTCGTAAAATATGTGTTCCTCTGACTCTGTTGTTGCGCACAATATTTATCATCCCACACCTAATCAGTTTTACACTGAACACCTCAACTCATGCTTGATAAAAAGAAAAACAATGGAGGGCAATAGCAGGAAAACAATAAAACACATAACATATCCTGAGCAATAATGTTATACTGCACCAGTAAATAACACAAGTGTATAAATCATCAGAAATAATAGAGCGGGCACTTTTTGGAACCGCAGTTACATATGTGATTTGTGCTGTCACCGACATCTTGTGTCCCTGCCCGTTTCACTCTCTTTCTCATCCAGTGTTTGGGTCCTCGTCTCTCGCCGGTTGTGAACCTTGACGACCTTGATCTTCAGCCAGAGACAGTGGCTATGGGGCAGGCAAGGCCATGGAAAGTCACCCTGCTCCCAGGTCACTGTGGTCTGGAAGCCAACATGGAATCACTAAGTAAACAAGTGGTTTTAGTCAGGGGGCAGCTCAGGGCGGCCGATACAAGGGCGTCTGTTTGGTATGTTTGTGTGTGAGCACGTGCCAAGTAGTCTTCAAATTTTGGACGGGCCCATTGCTCGCTGTCTCCCGGAGCTTTTTTAGAATATGTTGACTGCTACATGTTTCAGCTGGGGATGCATGTTAGGATGAAATATTAATTATTGGAGATCATCAGGCTTGTATGTGCTGGGGCGTGGGGGGGTAGAAGGGCTGTTTAAACACATCTCATCAATATCATTCCTCAGCATTGCCACTGACAGGCATTAGGGTAATGTCAGAAGAAATTACTGTATTAAACTGTCCCTCATGCATATTCATGCTTGTTTGTCACAATAGCAACAGACAAAATGAGCTCGGCGTCACCGAATTAACATGCAACTCAAACAGACAGAACGATTTTGATATAATCAGCTTAAGTATGACACTGTCAATTTAAGGAATTACTGTATGATGCGGCATTTGCATAATGTGTGTCCTCAAACAAATGTAACCACTTCAGATCATGTCAAGATATTTGTTGCAACATGATGAAAATCGTGACGCATGTCTTGCTTTTAAAAGATAATTCCACCCCAAGATAAACTTCTAATATTACATGTCATCAACATGACAGGACGTGATGAGTCAAAGCTTTTAGAGATAGAAATGTCTCGCCTGTTTTTTATTTTTAAAGTTGCAGCTGTTAAAAAACACTGCACTTATTAACACATCTGGTGGGTTTTGTTTTCTTATGTGATAGTCAGCTGATGAGGTAAATTCTCTTCCCATCTCATGTCGCCAGGACTAACGGAAAATATTCAAAATCACAAAAAGTAAATGAAAGAAATAAAAAAATCAAGAGGAAATATCAGTAGTAAAAGAGTAAATATTTGTTAATTATTACTTAAAGACGAGGTAGAGAAAAAAACGTTGAGAATAAAGTTGTGATATTTTGAGAAGAATAGTCGTCACGTTTAAAGAATGAAGTCACAGTGTGAAGGGATTCTTAGAAAACAAAGTTGTGCATGTTATGCTTGAATAAAGTGGATTGGATGTTTTAGCATAGTCCATATAATCCATGGTCCATGCTGTGGCCTACAATCACAATGTTCTCTATGAGAGCTATATTGCTCTGGTCTGTGTCGCTTTGTCCCCCCCAAAGTTTGAATATTTGAATTTTATTCTCACAATCTCAAATACACCAACCCTAATACTCCATGAAAATCAATAATGGGTTTGCACTGGAATTAGTAGTTTTACAATACATTCTTTCCACTTTGAATTTTCTTTTTTTTCATTTAAACAAAATGATAACAAACATCAACAAAATTATCATATTAATAAACAAATATTGAGCCTTAAGTAAAGTCCTTAACTTTCATTTATTTTCAGATTTTACATGCATAATCAGAGAAATCAGAGAGCTTTATTTTCAGCACTCTCACCCACATCTTTCTTGACATTTGATCTTCTCTATGGTAAATATCAAGACCTGGCTGATGTTTGTCTTTCTCAAATTGTCAAAATATCCCATGCCAACTTTTTCTTGGCTTATTGCACATCTATATTAGATAACAGTTATCATAAGAGCACAACAACATGTAAAGCAAATGCGTTATCTCCACCTAAGATTATCTAACCATATGCAGTCTATGTTGTTGTTTTGTCATTTCTTCTTAAATGTGTGGATCAGTTATCTTTTTAAAAGGGAATAAAGACAGATTGTTACACAGTTTTGTTGGCGTGTGTGAATTGACGTAGCCTAAATGACAAAAGAACTTGAGTTAAAATACAAATTTAGCAGAACATTGTCAGGAGTGTTTTATTTATTTTTATTTAACTTTCATTGATTATAACACATTATTCAACAATCATAAGGCACATACTTTCTATGTCTCCAGTTGTTATTTGTGTTGTGATTGCTCATTGTTACATTTTAATTCTCCAAGACAGCTGCTAAGCATGATGACAGTCCTGCTGAGCACATTGCATTTCTCCTTTTATTTTTCTACAAACTATCTGAGTAACTGAACAAGAAATCTCCCATTCTTCTTTATTGTGTAGTAGAAAAAAAACTACTAAATACTACCACTAATACTATTGTGTTGAAGCTGCTACCTCAGTCTTATGGCCACTGAAGCACAACACTGTGGAGGGATCACATGACTACATCTCTTTTCCCATAACACATCTTTTGTTTGTGTAACTGTAAAGGTCAAAATACGATAGCAGCATTGGCTACAAGCCAGTAATGCAGCAAACTATGTTATCACCCGCTACCCCATATTATTTTGACATGATATACAAGCTTTCATAACGTGTATAGTTAATATTTCAAACATTGCTGCGCATTATACATATTTCATGTACAACATTCACTAATGCATCTCAAATTAGCTTTATGCAACTTGCAGACAGAATGGGAAATGCCCTCCACCCACAACCATCCTCCATGGTTGTCCTCCATGAATGGCCCTAAATGCCTTTATTCACCAGCACTGTAGGCTGTCCTTATGCTCTGTGTCCCGTTCCTCCTGTCCCGCCGCCGCCGGCCCAAAGCTGAGTGAGCTGTACTAATGTTTCACCCGTCCACTGGGAGTGACTGTGATGGACTGGACAATGAGTCAAGCCATAAGAAAATGTGTTTATGTCCACTCTGAGAATAGAAGCGGAGACCGTTAAATGGACGGACATAATCACAAGAGTATTCCATAACATTTTTGCAGAGTAACGCTCTCTCGATGAAGAAGTAAATATATTGTAAGTAGGTGTTTGGCCTCCTCAGATTCATTTTCTCAGCTCCACTCTACACTTAAACTTAGCTGGAAGGCATATTAGATTGTGTGTTTCTTTTTTTAATAAGTCTTCCATGAGTCTAATTAGCATGTACAGACTCATTGAGGAACTTGATTACAGCTTTTTAAAGTCTGCAGCTGGTCATTATGCTAATCCTTCAGAGAGCCTTCAGTGTGTACTTATATAACTCTGCCACACAATGAGTGGTGTTGTATGTTAGGGGAATAAAGCAGGAGTGAACTAAGTGCTCTTTAACTAGAAAACTCCCATAATTATTTGCTGTGGGACTCAAAAACGACAGGCATCACTGGCAAAGCTCACATATGGACAAGCCAGGGTAACTTTTTAATTTATTTTTCAACCTTGACCCTATTTACCCATGTTTTTGTGTCAAGTGACCGATGGGGACAACACTTTTTTTATATTGGTCCAATGTGGTCATAATGCAGCCCGTTTAGCAGCTCCCTTCTGTACGTTATCCCTCAATACTGGACCAATATTAAAACTTGTTGTCCCCATTAGTCACATAGACAAAAAACATGGCAGATTAGGGGTTGGAACATACCAACGTTAACCTTTAAGTCAATCATTAACTGTGGTGAAGCAGCAGCTGATAACAGAAGTTAAACTACAGAACCCAAACAGAGGAATTGATTAATACTTTACCACAGGCTGCAATTATATGTCTGATGTGCTACTCTAAAAAACAAATCTATATTGATAACCCTCAAGGCTCAACAGAAGCAGCACAAAAAAGCGTTTTAAGAAATGTGAGATGATTAATAAAACAGATATATTGTGTGATTGTTTTGCTTGTTTTTATTCTGCCGTACCCCGTAAACCCTCCACTATGTCCTCCAAACAATTTCTATCTTTTGGTGCTGCTGCACATTCATTTTGTCTTTGCTCTAATATAGACCCTGTACAGCCAGAACAAGAACAAGGTCGAACACGCACCATGGATACTTCTTCACCCCAGGCTAATTTCTTTAATTCTTAAACAAGATGTGCATGACAGAGAATTAATTTTCTGCGTAAACAAGTTACAGTTTCTTACTTGGGGCTTGTCTGGCTGGCTTTTTGTTTGTTTGAAGCTGCACATGATTAATAATGCCGTCCTAAACCTTCTGTTGTGGGAATTAATGGAAAAAAAGAAGATGAGCATGCGTGCATGAGAGTGGACTTGGTTGTATGTGCGTGCGTTTGGCTAAAGACAAATCCCTTTGTGCATTCATTCACTCACTACATATTTCCCAGTGCAAACACATGTGCCTTTGCATTGTGTCCTCTTGAATGTCATTGATGTGCCGCACACCATGTGTCCCTCCACACTGCAGATAATGAGCATATTAATATGTACATACCTAGCCAGGTCAATGCCTGCCTGGCAGTCCAATTTCACGGCCTAGTCTCGGGTCTTTGCAGTTTCCACAGCATACATAAACGTATCTTTATCAGATGGAGAAAGAAAAATATAGTTCTGAATTATTGAACAGATACATGACTGACAGGTTGGCTGATGAAACTGAAGGGAGGGGAAACAGAAAATGAAGAAAGAACAGAAATTGGTATAGTGATGTAGATTGATGCCAGAGATTTGTGACTTTATGTGAGGGGTTGAAACTAAAAAATACTGACACAAATATGGCTACAAGGGTTTTGGTGGAGTGGACAAAATTGCTGAAATTGCTCTTCAGTTCTCTATATTCTTCCAGTTTCAAAAGCTCCAAAAGTTATTCCAGGCAAACCTGCAGTGTTACCTTTACAACTTTCAATACAAACTCATGATATTATTTGAAAGTGGAGCTCATCACTTTTGTGTCGTTGCTCCGGGAAGACAAACTGCATCTTAAAGCAGATAACGTAGAAAAGCTGGCTGCCTATTGAATACATGCTCCTCTCAGCAAGGTAAACATTTTGAGATGAGCTCATTCCAGTATATCCGCTAATATTTGCCAGCCATTAAACGTCAGAGAACATTTCCCGCTAAAAGTCATTGCAAATGTCAGAGAGATAAAACAGCTCACGTCCAAGGAGCCGTCTGGGAGGCTGGATGTCTGCGTGTATGTCTGTGTGTTTTCTGAAGCTGAGACCGAGACATACCTTCCATCTTTTATACCCATTTTGAATCAGATGTCAAAACAGCCAATATTTTTTACCACATTGTAAGTGAAAGATATTCTTTTTTTTTTATATCTCTGCTTCTGTGAAACTACATTGACAACTTGATTCACTGCCTCTGCATCTCATAAGCATTTCATACAGAATTGAATGAGAGTTGTACATTACATTTATATGATGGCTTTACTTGTCACACAGGTTTGTTTGACATATTTTAGTGTTGAGGTGAAAAGCTATTCTGATTCCAATCATCTTTTTGATGAAGTTTTCACAGCACCTCAAGGCTACTGTAGAGAACTGTGTATGACTAGAAAGAAAATATGTTTGCAGTTATTTTTTATCAGACAGTTAATGAGACTTGTTTCCTTTTTTTGAAATTATGAGACATAAAATATTACTTAAGTTAAGATCCAGCAGACTAAACAATCTAAGAAGATGTAGGAGGCTGATGCAGAAAACACACGTTTTAGGTTTTCATACAGTATGGTGTCCATGTGTTTACTGTGACCACATGTTTCATTACAAATATATATCACTGCCAGGCCACACAAAAAACACTCCAACACATTACTTACAGGGATTTGAGGCCTGCATTAAAAACTCTAACCTTAATTTATATTCACCTGTAGTCACAGTTGCACAGTCTGCACAGGAAGTAACACAAAACCTCATGGCGGCTTTGCAACGCTTAGCAACGCATTAGTCATACTATTGAGAACATTTTGTTTCGCAACCAAAGTAGTTTGCAATAAAATATATGCTATTTCTGAACATACAAGAACATCATCACCTAGAAAAGCATTCTTAGTCCAGACCCTTTGAGTGAAACCCCGCTGTACTCCGCCCCCCCCATATGGCTTTCCTTGTATGTCATCTTAATCAGGAAACTAAAACATAACATAAATCACCGGTGATGTCAACCCTCTCCATGACTACACAGAAGTGCATGGCAGTCTCTTGCGGGAACACAGACTGTACAGCTTGTACAGACAACAAAGACCTTCACATCTTTGTAACTATTGCAAACATTGTGAAATCTGAACACCCTTTCATTTCTCCTCCGGCTGTGTCATCAGGTATCAGATGGATTACTGATGTACAAAAGCAAAGTGAACAAATAATTGGGGCAAACAAGTCTCATGAGTCATGGTGAGAATGGGTCTGTGACAAATGGCATTCAGCCTCCTTGTTCAACGGCATTGAAGATACGCAGCAACAGCACGCTTTGAGAATCTCTGAGGTCGTGTGTCCAGCATTTCAATGCCTTCTGAAGGACAGCGTGGAATTGGCTTTTTGAAAGCACACATGGCAATTTGTACCAGCCTTCTGCATCAGGTTATATGCATCTACTCAACTGTGGGCCACTGCTATTGGCGGTGCAATTCCATTCAGACTTGTATAATACAACACATAATCATACATATATAGATAATAGACCATTTGTACATTTGTACATTTGTGTCGTTTGTTTGTATTTTGCTTCGGCTCTATGACATTTTTTGGGGAATCTTCGTCGAACTTTTTGTATCATACAAGGAACATTTTATTGTATGGTAACAAAGTAGTTTCTGCACATAATAGCTTGTATCATGATCACTAGAACTAATACCTGCATATTTGTCATCGAAAACAAGTTTATTGATTATTGTTCACATGCATTAATCGGATGCACCAGTGGACAGTGTGCTACATCTCCCAGGAATGAAGAGTTTAGCCCAGCGTATACCACCAAGCTCTTCTTGTTTGCTTGGTTTGTGCAAAAACAATTATTGAACAGCAGTTCTAACTATATTTTAAGGAAATTGTTTTTCACAAGTCAAAGTTGCTTCAGATGATGTCATACATGAAACTATCTGCTAAAGGCCACTGCTGTTACCAGAGGACTTGGCCTTGGTGTTAATGGAAAACATGGTCATAATCAGGAGCCACTACTGAAAACCTGTTTGGTGGAAGTCTAAAAAAGTGGGATACAAAAATTGCCAAGCTGGCAACAGAAAAATAGGGTAGTAATAGTTTAAAGTGCAGGTTGTCATCCATCACTGTACAGTTTTTATTTATAGTGCGAAACTGTAGCTGCAACATTTATTCATCAGTAGGTATTCTTTATTAGAATCTAGTATTAGTAAGTAGTATGAACAGTAGTCATAGTAATGGTAATAGTCCTGGTGCAGGATATAATTTTTATGTACAGTATACTCTATGACATTTTGTTCATAATGCTTATACTGAAGTATGGATACAATATCTTAACTTACTTTTAATCCGTACAAAACATTAGATAGAGTGTATGTTATGATTTGTATATCTTATGACTGTGTTGTGCAACATGTATTCTAAAATGGGTACACATAATACAGAAACTATATGCAGAATTCGCTCAGCTTTAATTTCCCCGTACACTTTTAGCATGTAAGATCTGCAAAATATGGCCGCTTAAAATGCGACCCACTACAAGGCAACAGCACCAAAAAGCTTTGATATCTTCATGCCGTCTTGTTAATGTATGTTTCACAAAGAAGATCCATGGAGAGGACTCATCCACAACAACACGGCAGCCATATCTGGGCACGCTGAAGATCAAAATGGATTGGCACCTTTGGTATACATTTACATTTCTCAGAACATATTTGCACATCTGAGCGTGCGCCTGCACATCTTGTGTTGCATCCACAAGTCTCAGTTCATAGTTGTAGGGGTCAGACAAAGTCTTGATTTAATTTCCATAATACAGTATAGATGCAATTAGATTTACACATCAATCAAAGCTAACATTACATGACCAAGGCAGTGGGCAGGACGGCAGAACATCTGATATCAACAGTTTAAATCCTGAAGTGGTTTCTTTTTAAAAACGGTCTCAACAAAGCGAGCACAAATTGTTTAATGGGAATATCTGTGGCCCAAATGCACAGGACTACCTCAACCTGCATTGGTAATCAAAGAGGAATCCAGATAATGATATCATCTTTATATGCCGTTCTACGGCTTAAAGCAGCAACGTGTACCGCCTTTAGCACTGACCTTTCAGGAACCTCCTCTCTAGCACACGTATTTTACACTTCAAAGTCAGCAGTTAAATTATTCTAATTAGTGCCTGCAGCGCTGTTCTGGTCTTACCAATCTGCTGATGAAAGAATTTGCCAAGCCTATCATTCTCCTTCAATAACCCATTGCAGTTGTATTATAGATATTAATTGAACTGTTTAGTGGGAGGGAAGTGTGGTTGTCTTTGCAGAGCCATGCGCAGAATTGAGCAGATTATCAATTGTTAGATTTATTGTTTGGAACATTTTCAACCAGAGACACCTTAAGTGGTCACTAGCTTCAACCAGCAATTACCCATGTGCATGTGCAAAGATACATTACATGGCTTGTCGATATCCATGATGCATCTAAGATAAAGTTCTGTGATTCAAATACAGAGTAAAGACATGGCTTCTCTCGCTCTTAAATGAAAAACCCTCCTGTGACTGATGGCTTTTGGAGCACTCTGAGATTTATTTTTATGGCACCAAACAGGCTGGTAAAGAATACGGCCAGATGGGATCTTATTGGAAACGTTTTACCCCTCATGGATTTTTAGACCGCTCTATTGATTTTGTATGCATTGCACCAAGGCTGGCTGAAATAAACAGCATGCTGTCTATGCCAGTGGAGTAGGGTTCTTCTCCTCAGTGCCGACTCTCCCCTCATCCAGTAAGCATTTCATCTGCCTTTGAAGGAGCAGAACCAAGGGAATTATACAGGGGAAAATTGACAATAAAGGCTATTACGTCCGCTGTAATATCCATTTCCCAAACAATAATGTCAGGGAAGGGGAAGTGATGAGAGCAGAGCATTATTACCCCACCATCTGCTCCCTTCCACCACTCGTTCTGTCTCTTCTCTCTGGGCTGCTTTCTATTTACTCTATCTGGCTCATGTGCTCGCTCACTCTCTTTTTCCACATCGCCACACTGAGCTTCGTCTCTGTTAACCCCCTAATTTCCTCAATCTATTCTGTAGTCTTCACAGTCTGTACTCTGAGTTTTCCATTACTGCCCAAGCCCTTGTTCACCACATTTGAGTATCTCTAGCAAATACACCTGTGATCCTATCCAAATCAATTGCGCTGTCATTGTTTTCATACAGTACAGGGGAATTACTGTCTTCCATCTAAAAAGCTTTTGGAGTTCACAGTGTCAGCAGAGCTTCGTGAAAGATTGTAAATAATATATGTGTTACTGTGGAAAATGCTACTTTTATTCTCTACTGATTGTCTGGTAGCTACAGATAGAGACATTTAGTCTACATTGCAGCTACCGATAAACCTTCTTCTACAATGCACGAGTAGTTTCAAAGCATCTTGGGTAAATGTTTTATTCTTCCATACATGTTCTGTAGTTTTTAAAAATAAAGCAATTGTATTATTATAGCAACATTGCTTTGATGTGGCTAATTTATTGGGTGTCACATGCCATCAACAGGGGCAAACTAAATAAATAAAATGCATGACCGTCATGGACAAATCAGCCTTAAAATAGTGTTGCAAAGTTAGCCAAAACCATTGCATTCTAACAATGTTGTTGTTATGTTATAATCATTTTTAAACCTATTAACGCAGCGGTAGGGCCTTAGTGGGAGGTATTCTAATACTAATGAACTACTTTCAAAAAAAGTATGCAGTAAATCATTTAGGTCTCGCTATGTTGTTGCATGGGTTGTAAAACAATATTTGGTACATTTTAAAATGTAAGGAAATCCAAAACAACAACACCTGTGGCTCAGGACAGCTGGCGATGCCGGGATCATCCTGTCCACATGTGAATCCCCAAATGCTTCTGAGGCCAACTGTAATGTGCTTTGTCTGCTCAGATACAAAAGGGTTACAGCATATAAGCACAGTCCATTAAGCATTGAAACAAAAACAGTCTACCGTGACGATAGCAGCTGTGTGAAGCAGTACTGAGGTGCTTTGAGCTAAATGCTAACACGCTCAGAATGTCAATGCTAACATGCTGATGTAAGTTGCTTTAGCTAAAAGGATGTTCGCCAACTTAGTTTAGAAAGTTAGCATGCTCACATTTGCTTATTAGCACAAAACACAAAGTCCAGCTCAAGCTAACTTGCAGTCTTAAACATAAATATATGTTATACGTTTTATTAAAACATTGTTGGTTTCAGGTCTTTTGGACTGCATACTGTACTGGTGTCCATGCTATTACGTCCGTCTTTTCTATCCATAGGAACCAGAAATACATGGAAAATGTGAGGAATACAATAAACATATGAAAGCTGTGTGAAATCTGGTCATGTGTTTAAGTAAACTGCTTTTATGGAGTATGTCACTGTCAAAGTCTTACATTTCAAATGCTTTAATTCATATAGTTTCACCGTCTGCTCTGTCCTTTAAGAGCATTACATGTTGGATATTGAGTGGGTTCACCAGCACTTAGGGTGCCCTGCTGTCTCACCTCTGTGGAGAAAAAGGCTCTGTGACATTTAGGCCTCCGTGTTCTGCAGGCTCAGGGCCAGCTGTGACAGCCGCCCAGGGAGGGTTACTTAGTGTGGGTTTGAAATGCCAGCAATCAGTCAGGTGGTTCATCGTAATCTCACCTTTATATTGTCATTCAGTGGAAGCGACAACCTGACCTCCAAACTTAAAAACGTTGTGTTGCTCTTGATTTCATAAGCTGAAACACAGGCGTCTTGTCACTCAGCCTTCAAATAAATTCTTCCACATGACAAATTATTCCTAAAATATAAAGTGGAAATAATGTTGCCTTTAAGTGTGATGGATTTCTAAAGATTGCATCTCTTCTTCCATGCAACCTACACAGGAATGAAAGGAAACAGTGACTTGTTCATGTACTGTCAGAACGTTTTCTTTTCCTTTCCCTTTACAGTGGCCAGCGTCCAACAACAGTCACAGTGGTTTCTGAGCAACCCAGTTAGGCTATAACCATGGAGGGGGAAATCCACATTTTACCACAGCTGACCACATACACCCACACGTCTGAATTCCACAGCTTGACCTCAAACACACATCAAGTCAACACAGACTTGTGACTGCACGTCACACAAGTCGACACAAACAGCACCAACCTGCCACCCACACAAGCCCAGAGACTCAAGGCTCTCATTAGGCCCTGCCCAGCAAACGTCTAAACATACACTCGCGCATGCAAGAGGTATGTCCGCACACATGCATGCACACAGGCGGACACTTAAAATTAAAGTCACATGCATAAAATATACAAATCCATGACATACTGTACTGTGCACAATAATAATCAAATTATGAAATGTTTAAATTGAACTTTTTAGATTTGTATACATATATTTGGTAACACTAGTAACTGCATGCTAAGAAGCATTATATAATACTTAATTTACAAGTTGTGAATCCATCATTTATAAAGTGTGGAAAAATGCTTGATAAAGGATGAATTAAGTGTTTACTCATACTTAAATTCTTCATAGCGTGCAGTTATTATAAAGTGTTACCATATATATATATATATATATATATATATATATATATATATATATGAAGAACGAGACACCATCTGCATCCTATCAAACATAATGATTCTGTCATATTTCGCCCTCACGCACACAGCAGCACAAAGCCCTTAACATATGTGTCACCAGCCTGTGACCAAAGCAAAGCTGTGGTTTCACAGTCATCTGCTACATGGAAGACAGACACCACAGTTCTATATTTAAGCCATTGTGTTGTTTGAATGGACATGGAGCTCAAAGTTGACATGGTACAGTAACTCGTGTCAGCAGGCCTCACTGTGGCAACTATCTCGAAAAGAAACATTTTGAGGGTTGTCAGTAGAGAATTGCACACATCTAGCATGTATTGCTATATAGTTTTATATATGCTGTATTGAATTTAGATGAGTCATCAAAATAAGAGTTGTGGTTAATGCGTTGCCTCTCTGACGCTCAGCTTCTCTGTGACTGATTCAGCCCTGTGTTTCCTGCTCTCTCATCCATGGGCGTCACACCTTCCACACATGCACACATTGTTTCCACCCTATTGAAGACACTAATGCCTTTATCACAGCTCAAGTGTTCGGCGCCTCCTCCCCACCGACCCACACCAACTTCATCCGTCTCCAGTTTTTGAGCAGAGCTTTCCCCCTTGCGCCTTTTTCACAGAGAGACATTTGTACACGCTTCAAGAATGCCACGAACGATGAGAGAAATGTTGTGGGCTGATGCAGACGAGGGCTAATGCGTATTTATTTCATTGAGTAGCGTTGCTTGGCGAAGCCCCAGTAGCACATAACCAGGGTAATGGCTTGACAAATCAGATCTGTCAGACCATCCACACTTGCCACTTCTCCTTCCCTTGCAGGTAAAGAGAGATAAGTCACCGGGCGTGGGAGGGAACATGAGGAGGCCTGCACTACATCTCAGTACAAACAGAGGAGAATATTGGCAATGTTTTATACAGATATTAACTTATTTAAAGACAAATGTATTTCCCGTACAATCAATCTGATGCCTATTGAAGTAAGGGGAGAGGAAAGGTGGCTACAGGTTATGAAGTTGATGAGACATTACCATCAGAATCAGAATCAGCTTTATTGGCCATGTGTGTCTACACCTACATGGAATTTGACTCCGGTTTCACGTTGCTCTCATCGTACATATATACATATTATATACAATAAACAAGATAAATATAAAAAAGACATTAAAGACAACAGAGTAGTCAGAGTAGTGCAGCATAGCTGTTTATTTAAGCATAGTCTGTTGGATTCCCTGTCTGCTCTTAATGTGTGCTCCCCTGTTTTTCCCCTCCTGTCAGTTTTGTGGTTGTGGGCCATGTGCTAATGTTTTTCTTTTTGTCAGTCTACAGTGTCTCCTCCCGGTTTCCGCCCACTGCCACGCCCCCCTCCTTCATCCCAGCTGTTGTCCGTTGCCTTGATCCCCGGCAGGTGATTTAAGGACCACAGCGTGACCTGGCTCATTGTCGGGTTGTTTCTTCGTGAGAGTAGGTCACACGAGCGGTTGAGTTGCCCTCCCGACTCTGGAGCAGGAGAGGTGGATCTCCTATGTTTGCTGGACTTGACCGGTAGTATTAGTTTGTATCTATTTGTGGTGTTTTGTTTGGTCTAAATAAAGTCCACCCGAACTGAACTGCTGCGTGTGTTGCGTTTGGGTCCGCTACACCACACACCCCTAACATAGTCTCTTAAAACTTAAAACACAAAAAACAGAACTGCTAGAATTGACCAAAAAGTATCGTATTTAAATTAATCATGACCACAAATATATTTCATAAATATACATTTTATAACCTCATGCAGTATTTACTGTTTCCATGAAAGCTTTCATAAGACAGTTGAAATGGAAAGCACGTCCTTGCATTTAAACTAGCATTATGAGGAGGATGGAACTCCTGTGGAGGGGCTATATTTGTCCACCTCAGCATCTCCGTTGGTGCCGCAGCCCAGCATGGTGGTTTCTCTGACAGCCTCAACATTCCCTAGGAGGCGTTGATATTTGAATGTAGCCGTGCAGACTTTAAAACAACATGACTGGCTCAATGGAAGCTCGGGTAACAATGGGTACTGGATTGATGCAGTATACACAGTATAAGCATTTATCAATTGGTGAAAATGAAATAAAGCAATCCTGTCTGAAAAAATGTGTCTGCTGAGCAGATATAGAGACCGATCTAAGTGATCGGAAACAAAGTGATGGCACAAGTCGCTGGCTGGACTCCAGAACCGCAGACCCAGGAGAACTTCGTCCTGGCCGTGGAACAGTCCAATGGGCCACTGTGACAAACTCTGATAAGAATGAATATGAGTAAAGCTGCTGGGCCTGATAACATCCCTGGTCCTGTACTAAGAACATGTGCCAACCAGCTCACTGTCATCAGTGACATTTTCAATATCACTGTCACAGGAGTGTTCCTGTACCTAAACCGTCTAGTTTCCAGTCTAAATTAATACAGCTCCAATATATACTCCAATTCTGTTGACGTGATTTGAGAAACTGGTTCTCCAGCATATTTAAAACAGCCTGGACCCTCACCAGTTTGCTAATAGATCCACAGAGGATGCCATCTGCACTGCCCTCCACCCTCACTTTGGATTGGCAGCCACACCTCCTCTAGTGTTGAACACAGGAGTCTTCCAGGGCTGCGTGCTCAGCCCCCTCCTGTTCATGCTGTACACCCTCGACTGCTACCCCAAACATGGAGAGAACTTTGCAGATGACACTAGTGTTTGACAGTGTCAAATCAACAATGTTAAACGTCAGTAAAACCATAGAGTTGATTGTTGATTTTAGGAAAAAAGGAGGCAAAGATACACACCACCGCCAACATCAATGGAGCTAAGATGGAGTAAGTAAAGCAATGTTTCTGGGAATCAGCATCACAAATATCTGCCATGGGCATCACACATCTCTTCTCGTGACAACAGCTCACAAATGGCCTTATTTGTTGAATAAATCAAACATTCCCGTGCCAGGACAAGACAGCTCTACAGCAGGTGATTGTAACCGCCCAGAACATCATTGGTATCTATCCACCAAGCACCAGTGAAATTGGTGAGAAGAGGTCCCTGCAAAAACCCCAAAGAATATTAAAAGACAATACCCATTCACTGCCTGTTTCCCCTGCCTGTCAAGCAATACAGAATAATAATACATACTAGTATTCACTTTCTTGCCAACAGATGAGAAGATTGATGTTAATCTCATGTCTAGGTACAATAAATGTGAAGTTATTTTGTTACCGTTTGTTCCGAGCACGTCCAACTGGTAAGACGCTCCAGGGTAAATTTAGAACAAGATGGAGAGATTATATTATTCATCTGACCCTGGAAGCCTCAAGGTTCCTGAGAAAGAGCTGTAAAACCTTTCTGGGGAGACGGACATTTGGAATATCTTGCTTCGCCTTATTCCCCCGTGACCCAGCCGCTAATAAGTGGACATAAATGGATAGATGGATGGATAACAAACAGATAGGCGTTGGTTAAACAGTGTGCTTGGAGTGACATCTGTGGAGGACGAACTGAGAGAGATATGGTACAAAATAATGTACATCTAGTTGAAGCGAAATTTGCCACCTTATGCCACCTTTTGATTATTGTGAAATATCTTAATGCATTAATCGCTAAATCTGTATTGCTCTCATGTTTTTTTCTTAAATTAGGGTAAATAGAATATCTTTGGAACGTTACTTGGACAAGTCAATGATGTCCCCACACCTTCTTGGACTGTTGGGACATTTTCTGACATTTTATTGGCCAAACGATTAAATACAAATAATCAAAACATTAATAACTAATGAAAATAATTGTTTCAGCTCTACATTCAATAAGCATGGAAGGAAAAAATAATAAACATACAGTATGTATTCATGTAGGCTGGCATTTCTCTTATTTTACAGTATGTAATAAAAAAGCTGTAATCTGGTGGGACTGACAGACCATGGAATCGTTATAACTGAGCACCATGTCACGTTGCATTTTGTTTGTTTTGCTCTGACCAATTTCTAATGTTCTGGTTTCATTGTATAAGCATAATGATCATTTGGATCCCCACTGAAGTGTGAAAAGCCCAACTGTTGCTGGTGGATGAAAATGTCCCCCACAATGAGCCTCTACAGCTCCATTTACTGCAGTTTTGTGTTTTATTCTTGGCTTGTAATAAGGTTACAATACAAAAATGCTGCTGTGGTCATAAACATAATAACCAGAACTGTATTTAGACTGTACTATGAATCATTGTAGCACAGCTGCAACACAAGACAAATTATACAATTCATACCAGTTAATCATGTGTGTCTGTGTGGTGCATTGAAGTAAGTGTGCAGATGCAGATGCAGACTCCAGCAGTACCTTTGGCAGCGCTACTTAGCCTCCACAACACCTTGATGTAAGATAATAAATTGAGCTTTACCTGAGATACAACAGCATCAAAGAGTAAAGAATCAGAAGCGAAGTGGCAGTGAGTGTGGAGGACACCCGCGAGGGCCTTGTTAACACAACAAAAAGTGAAATGTGAAACACAGCACGTTGCACTCTTTTGTTGAAAATATTGTTACTTAAAATGTGTTTTCATGAGTAAGGAAAGAGCACAGGATGTGGATGTGGAAACAAGAGAAAATGACCAGCAGTCGGTCTATTTTGAGCTTCCACACTGACTGTCCCTTTCCGTCAGATTTACTTGTCTTTCTCTTCCCTCTCTGTATTCTCATCTCCGTTTATGAAGCGCAAAGGTAATTTATTTCATTTGTGCTACACAAGCTAATATTCAATCACCGCAAGCTCCTGACCTTTGGAGTGTGAAACACTTAGCTGTGCTAATTCTGTCACCATCCGAGCAGTGTTGTGTTCAGAGGCCTGCTAGTCCTCTGCCACCAGGCAATAATGGATTGTCTGCATAGCTTGCTAAATGAGGTGTAAAAATGAAATGGCACATGGTTTTGGAGTAAAAAGCAGCTGTGTTTGCTTAATGAATCTCAGTTTCTCTGGTCACTGTCCCAACTGTCAGAAAGTAAGGCACCATTTGTTTCAGGAACTGATTGAAGGATGAGATGTGCTGTTGTTGGTTCAGTATTGTCAGTGCTTCACTAATTCAATATTTCAGTGCTTTTAAGCAATAATACTGCACTTTTTTAAATGAAAATAATTGAGTCAGTAATTAGTGTGTGTGGTGCATCTAGATTGTTTTAAAGAGTAAGTGTTAGAATCTCCAATCTCCATAGTTACTGGTGATTTAGTCATCAAAACCCCACATATTTATTTTCCAGAAAACGGTTTGATAACTTGTAGCCTGTAGCCACGAATTCTAAGAAAAATAAAAAAGTATTTTTGTCCCTCACATCACAGCAATCAAAATAGACAACCATGGCAAGACTGAAGTGTAAGATTGCTGTTATTGAAAAAACATAACTTTACACGGTCCACTTCCAGTGGCCGATGTATTTGTGATTTGTTTAATGCTCGGGTCAGATGGGGAAAGACTGTGGTCAGTAAGAAGATGTGATTCTTTTCTTTACGTGTCAAATGCAATCCATGTCAGGCAGGTTTCTGCAGATCCGAAATGAGAAACACCTTCTGTGCTTTCTGAGGTAAGATTTCCTATGCATGAGTGAAAACTTTGCCAATGTGGGTTGGGGACATGCTGAAAAGAAACGACTATGCTTTTCACCTAAAAACATAAACCTGGTCTTACTGGAGATTGTACATCTCAATGTGGCTGCTGCAATATAAATTAACTTTCTTTTTCTTTGCAGGTAAAATAACTTGTGTGCTGCTATTGAACATTGAGACATTGACATTTTGCAATCTTCTGTTAGTCATGAATGATGCATGGCCTGAGTCTTACTGTGGGCCATAATAGATGCCCAATAACACTACGGTATGAAAACCGTAGCTACTCAAACTCCCCCAAAATCAAAAACAACCTCACTGATTTTGCAGGCTTCCATCCAAGGATTTATTTTGTTGTGAGCTTTGAGCGCATCATTACATCACCGGGAGCAGATAATCCTTTGGATTATCTGAACCTATCTTTAAAAATAAATGTCAGTACAAGGACAAACACCTGCTGATTAAATATGTTTGTTGAAGTCTGCCATTCTAAATACAAAAGCAAAAAATAAATAAATACATAATATATTTATATTTAATAAATACATATGTAATTTGTATAATATGTATACATACATATTTATCATATTTATATACAGTATATTATATTATATATATATATATAGTGTGTATATATATATATATATATATATATATATTATATAAATAAACATATTTTTGTTAATTTCTTCCTTCAATGGCCCCCTTCATCAAATATAAAAATGATAAGCATATTACAGTTTTTTCCGATTGCTAAACGACAGTGGGCACAACTGGAGTCACATGTGCAAAACTCTAACTACAGTCTGCACAGCAGCAGTTCATGTGGACCAAACTCTAGTTCGTTTTTCATTGATTGAACACAGTTTTCAAAACTCTACACACTTATCCCATGACTTTAACCACAACCTGCACAACACTGTGGATGTACAGCACTTTGTTCAAATGCTAACACACTGCTGTCAAAACTGTGAACCACACATTCAAAAAGGAATAGATTTCAGCCTTGTGCCTTTCAAACACTGCTGATTGCAATTTCAGCTGAAAGGCTAAGCAGGTGTCTTGTTTTAGACTTGTTAGTGAACACACACACACATACACTCACCTAAAGGATTATTAGGAACACCATACTAATACTGTGTTTGACCCCCTTTCGCCTTCAGAACTGCCTTAATTCTACGTGGCATTGATTCAACAAGGTGCTGAAAGCATTCTTTAGAAATGTTGGCCCATATTGATAGGATAGCATCTTGCAGTTGATGGAGATTTGTGGGATGCACATCCAGGGCACGAAGCTCCCGTTCCACCACATCCCAAAGATGCTCTATTGGGTTGAGATCTGGTGACTGTGGGGGCCATTTTAGTACAGTGAACTCATTGTCATGTTTGAAATTTGAAATGATTGGAGCTTTGTGACATGGTGCATTATCCTGCTGGAAGTAGCCATCAGAGGATGGGTACATGGTGGCCATAAAGGGATGGACATGGTCAGAAACAATGCTCAGGTAGGCCGTGGCATTTAAACGATGCCCAATTGGCACTAAGGGGCCTAAAGTGTGCCAAGAAAACATCCCCCACACCATTACACCACCACCACCAGCCTGCACAGTGGTAACAAGGCATGATGGATCCATGTTCTCATTCTGTTTACACCAAATTCTGACTCTACCATCTGAATGTCTCAACAGAAATCGAGACTCATCAGACCAGGCAACATTTTTCCATTCTTCAACTGTCCAATTTTGGTGAGCTCTTGCAAATTGTAGCCTCTTTTTCCTATTTGTAGTGGAGATGAGTGGTACCCGGTGGGGTCTTCTGCTGTTGTAGCCCATCCGCCTCAAGGTTGTGCGTGTTGTGGCTTCACAAATGCTTTGCTGCATACCTCGGTTGTAACGAGTGGTTATTTCAGTCAAAGTTGCTCTTCTATCAGCTTGAATCAGTCGGCCCATTCTCCTCTGACCTCTAGCATCAACAAGGCATTTTCGCCCACAGGACTGCCGCATACTGGATGTTTTTCCCTTTTCACACCATTCTTTGTAAACCCTAGAAATGGTTGTGCGTGAAAATCCCAGTAACTGAGCAGATTGTGAAATACTCAGACCGGCCCCTCTGGCACCAACAACCATGCCACGCTCAAAATTGCTTAAATCACCTTTCTTTCCCATTCTGACATTCAGTTTGGAGTTCAGGAGATTGTCTTGACCAGGACCACACCCCTAAATGCATTAAAGCAACTGCCATGTGATTGGTTGATTAGATAATTGCATTAATGAGAAATTGAACAGGTGTTCCTAATAATCCTTTAGGTGAGTGTGTATATATATATATATATATATATATATATATATATATATATATATATATATATATATATATATATATATATATATTTACAGTGTATATATAATTACAGTGTATATATATATAGGTAGAGCTCAGAAAGACTCATTTTGGAAATGGAACAAGGAAGACGGGTTCGTGGAGGGAGAAGGGTGGCAGGGAGAGGGCGGATGCGTGGAGGAAGACAAAGAGCTGTTATTTCAGATGAAATAAGGGCTACACTTATAGACCATGTCGTGAACCATGGTCTCTCATTGAGAGAGGCAGGGTTGAGGGTGCAACCCAATCTGCAAAAATCCACAGTGGCATCTGTAATGCGAATTTTCCATCATACAAACAGGTGAGAGTTACATCCTTACAGTAAATGAAAACATTACAGGAATCTATTTTGTATTGCAATTATAGAATATTTACACAGATATATATTACAGTAAGTTTGACTGTAAAATATATTTTTACAACAGGACCCAAAGGCTGCCCCCAACAGGGGGAAGAGGAAAAATATTTTCAGATGCGCAGGAAAATGCTATTGTTGACATGGTTGTTGTCAACAATGCAATAAAACTGCGGGAGATTCAAGATAGAGTGCTGGCTGATAATGATATATTTGAAAATGTTAATTCTGTCAGCACAACAACTATTGCTCGAGTCCTAAAGAAACACCAAGTTACAATGAAACAGTTATACACTGTACCGTTCGAGAGAAACAGTGAACGGGTAAAAGAGCAAAGATACCAATATGTCCAGGTAAGACGTCTGAGGTTACATACACAGCTATAAAAAATATTTACAGTAAAAAAAAAACACTAGCATTTCTACAGTAAAACTGTGCACTTACTGTTTTTCAGAGAGTAATGGAGGTGGAAGCACTGGAAAGACCACATTCATTTGTATTTATCGATGAAGCTGGATTTAACCTTGCCAAAACACGGCGCAGAGGAAGGAATGTTATAGGTCAAAGGGCCACTGTGGAGGTTCCAGGCCAAAGGGGGGGAAATATCACCATGTGTGCTGCAATGGCCAATGATGGTTTGCTTCTCAACACACCACTCATTGGCCCATACAACACAGAAAGGCTTATAGCTTTCCTAGAACAGCTCTATGCTCAGCTAGTGCCAGCAGAACAGGGGGAGCCAGTAAGAAACCCCCAAGTTGTTGTCATAGTTTGCGATAACGTTGCTTTTCACCACTCTGCAGCTGTCACAGATTGGTTTGCAGCACATCGCAGATTTATGGTTTTGTACCTGCCTGCATATTCACCCTTCCTCAACCCAATAGATGAGTTTTTCTCTGCCTGGAGGTGGAAAGTGTTTGGTCACCACCCACATGACCAAATGTCTCTTTTGGAAGCCATGTGTGCCGGATGTGAGGACACAAGTCCAGAGGACTGCCAGGGATGGATAAGGCACTCCAGAAGGTTCTTCCCCAGGTGCATGGCAAGAGAGAACATTAGATGTGATGTTGATGAAAACCTGTGGCCTGATGCTAGAGAGAGGCAGGATTAGCCCCTCAATTATTTGTTCGAATTACAGTATGTACTTTTAGTTGCTACCTTTTTTTTCTCATTACTGTAATTCCGTAAATTACTACAGACTATTGAAGCAAACTGCTAATTTTCATTTACCTTAAAGAATTGTTATGTTCTAAAAATTTTAATAAATCATGTGAAAGAATGTCACTCTTTTCTTTGAAGAAAATATTACTTTGTATGAAGTCACTGAAATTGTTCAAACTGTAAAGATGAAAAGTTTGTATTTTCTGTATTGGTGTTTGACGCTAGTGTTTTTACTCTCAGTGTGTTCTGAGTGACAGTGTGTGTTATCTCAGTGAGGGTTGTGCATAGTGTTTGGCTGCACTGAGCGTGTTTTGAGCCATGTGTTAAGAGTTGTGTTGCTTGGAATGAGTTTTGCAGGTGATGTGAACTGTTTAGCTCAGGTGACTGTTGGTAGTGCAGACTGTAGTTAGAGTTTTGCACACACTCCAGTTGTGCCCACTGTCAATCGAAAAAAACTGTAACAAAACTAAAAACTGAAAATGTCTTCACCAATCATGTGACAAGAGTTGACCGACGAGAGAAGATGGCGGAGGATTTAGTGTTAAAGCAAAAAGAAAATGCCCCTTTTTCTGCAAAATTTCTGATTTAAGGAATCCTGATACGTTAAACAGACGATCCGTAAACTTGAGACAAATGCTTGTTCCACCAGACACAGACCATGTTACAGTGTGTCGCAGAAGCCTTCTGCTCTCAGCTACTGAAAATACACGCCTGGTCCATTATTGATGGAGCCACAGCATGTTGCACAGAGGAACAATAGCTAAAGCTATCCAACATTTTGAAATCAAAGTAATTGCTCTCCAGATATTGAGCGTCAACAATGAATATTTTTTCTTGTAAAATGTCCAGTGTAGTGTAGTCACAAGTGTATTAACCCTGACACCTCAGCAGGAGACAAACTGGATTTTGGAGACGTGTGGTCCAGCATTAAAGAGTGAGTCAACATCACAAGTAACATTTTGGTTTAAACTGTCACACAGGCCTTGTTGATCCAGGGGGAAATGATTTTAATCAGCGATTGTCATCTAAATGCAAAGCAGAAGTCAGGGAGAGATGAGTCAGTATTTACAAGATTCAGCCTTAATTTAAGTGTTACATTTTACAATTTTCTGTAATCCGTTTGTTTAATATAGTTAAATATGATATATATATATATCTATACATACATATATATATATATATATATATATATATATATATATATATATATATATATATATATATATATATATATATATATATATATATATATATATATATATATATGTATATAGATATATATATAGGTATATAGATACATATATATATATATATAGATACATATATATATATATATATATATATATATATATATGTATATATATATATATATATATATATATATACATATACATATATATATATATATGTATCTATATATATATATATATACATATATATATATATATACATATATATATATATATGTATCTATATATATATATATATACATATATATATATATACATATATATATGATATAGTTTCTGCTACTTTCTAATAAGAGGCAATCAACTCCATTATCCAGTGAGAATATCCAATTAGCTGGAAGTAAAAAAGGTTTTCGGGTTACAATTTAATAATCGGTTTTCATTTAAATATCAGATCTCCAACAGTGTGTTTTTGAGACATGAAATAATACATCTTTCTCTAAATTTATATACGTGTAAATCAGTAACTATTTGCTTGTCAATGAATCAGTAATCATTATTGATTGCAGTTTGGAGTAGTTCAATCAAATTTACCCACTCAATCACTCCGACCGCGTTCCCTCGTGTATAGAGAATATTGACAACGACAGCTCAAAACACTTCTTAAAAAAACAACTGTCCAGCCCTCTGTCAAAAAGATGAAAAATAGCATAGCTGCTCTCACTCGCTGTCTCGGGACTATTAAGCGGTCAGGGCTGAATGCTACTTCACATATAAAGTTAAAATCTGTCCTCTTCCATTTTTATACTACAAACAAGATGCCAGGCTTGACATTTTTCCTCCTTACAAATACCTGTCACCCACACAACGAGTGATGTCAGTAATCTGACGACAGCTGAAAGACAAAAAGATTCTCGCTTGGGTCTGAATTACCGTGCATGGTGCCTTGTGTGCCGCCCTTAAGTACACACCACACAACCCAGCATTAGCCTATCTTTTTACCAAGTGCTCTCACAGAGGAAGAATTCATCTTTTGACTGGAACAAACTTAAAGTACGGTTTAGGGCTATCCTGGCAATCACCTGCCTCCAAGTGCCTATTTCCCCCCAAGAGAAACCTGCACAGCTCCTCTAAATGTCTCGCAGCAGCAATGCTCTCCAACTGCGTCCCATATTCCTGCTCCACTGGACGATAAAATAAAATCCCACCAGCTACGCACGCACGCACGCACACACACACACACACACACACACACACACACACACACACACACACACACACACACACACACACACACACACACACACACAGATATACAGAGCTAAGTGCCTTGCAAGAAGGATTTACAATTAAAGGCACAGTGACTCTTCTTACTGAATGCAAAGCAGGGCTCTTGAGTGATCTTTTGCCTTCAAGTGCGACAGACCATGTCAATCATCATGACATACTCTGCATAACATATTTTACTGTGGACTGATCACATTTTTACCTGGGCCTCTTTTTTTTTTTGGGATCCATAAATATAAATGAATGTTCACATGTAAACACTGACACACAATTCCTCTGCCAGCCAGTCAAAGCAATGTATGACTTGTGGTGCTCAAATGATCACTATAGACAGGAAACAGTTTCATATTTCATAAATTCACAGTGGATCAATGATGCTGTGATTGAATAATATATAATCTACACTAATGCTTATTGGGCGTTAAAAACAACAGTCATAACTATGTGTCATTGATCTACCATTGATCAAAGAAAAGGTCCTATCATTAGAACACTGTTTGGAACACTGGTCACTATCACAAGAGCCATATTGATATTGATTTTTCCCTGGCACATTGGGTGACTCTAAAGTGGTCTACACAACAGAACACTGCACTGAAGGGCCATCTGAAGGTAAGGCCGGGAACCAGCAAATACGGGCTGCAAGTGCATTAACTTTGGTGGGGAAAACATTGCTTTGTGGAGTTGGATGACTTCAGCAATTGCCAATCACGTCAGCTCCTTTTGTTCCCCCATTTTTTTTCACTAACAGTGAAAATTCAGTGCGCAAACGCACTTCCTTAAAGTCACAGTGGAGACGGAAACATACCGAGAGATCGAGCAGTTGATGGAGAGAGAAAAGGGAGAACGGTTCATACTGCACTAAAGGAACTGTATCAGCAAATTGTCTGAGTGAAAGAAAACCTTTTAAGTATTTCACAAAACTAATGTTAACCTGTCAACACTGCCCCGTTTGGCCTCTTTTTCCGTGAAAAAAAGAGTGTGTTTTTAAAAACGGCACCTTGCATATCTCCGCAGCCACTTGGTCGATTACATTTATTTAAATTGTTAAAATGCCGTAACTCTTGTGAGATGAGGGCTGTGGTTTAAAAATAAAATAACATGATCGTTAGGTTTAGTTATTTATGTAAACTCCCTAACTTGTTGTGGCGATTTTAACGTTTCGCTAAAACGTTTATAAGTAACCCTTACAACGTCGGATTTCAGTCAAAGACACAAACCTGTAACCGTACGAGCCTGTGGGAGTCTAAGAGTCTAACACAGCAATCCATATCCTTACAAACCCCCTATTAGTATTGCTACATTTAAAAACACGGCAAGACTTTTAATTTTTTTTCTCACCGTGGGTGATTCAAAATCCTACGGTCTCATTGGTGCACATGCGGAAACAGCTGATCATTTTGATAGTAGGCTCGACTGAATGAGACACTGTCTTGGCACAAAGTGGGTTGTTTTTCCATTTTTGAACCGAAAAACACATTTTCTTGACTGAATATGCTTCCTAACATGCCAATGCTTTCCTGGATTGTGTTTATTGTTGCAGATGCCGATGCTTTAGATCTTAATCTTTCTAAAAAGGTGCACTATTAGTCTGTGGGATGTTGTTACGGCACCAAACAATACTTTTTTTAAACTCAGGAACTCTCGAGGACTCCTTTTTGATACACCTTGGTCATACTCATGCTGGATGTTTTATAGGTATGATCAAAATATCTTTTTAAAGTTTCTTTTTTTTGCAGATATAATTTTTTTTCCTCAAGACTTTGCTGAACAAATACATACAATATACACGAGTATTGGAATTAATTTGGGGTTCCTACGATGACTCAACCACAGGGAAAAAGAGGTCTAGACCTCGGGTCTACAGTTTTCAACGGATAATAGACACACTGGCGGAAGAAGTACTAAGATCTCTACTCAAGTAAAAGTAGTAATACTACAGTGTAAAAACTGTAATAAATCCTACATTCAAAATATTACCCGATAAAAGTAAAAACATATTATCATTAAAATATACGTAATGTTATTCATTTAATCATACTAAATATACGTGAGCACAATGATGCCCTTTCTACTGCAAAGACTGTAAGATTGATCTATTTGAATTCTTCACATGAATGCAAAAAAAATCATATACATCTATAAATAAAAATATATACATTAAAAAAAGAAAAATATATTTATATATATAATAACTCAATTTACAAAAGGAAAAATAATATATATGATTATATATATGAAATATTCTGTTTCACTTTTTTCTTGATTAATACAAATGGTATGCTATTGTAATAAATAAATATGGAAAGTAAGAAAATAAAAGAAACCACTATGGTGTCTGTTTTGTTTACATCATTTGTTGACTCTACTGCAAGTGGCTGCTTTTCAAATGTTTTTTTCAGAGAGCTGCTTCGGTACAATCCAAATGTGTTCCACACATTCGCTCCTCTTGAGCCTTCATTTGTCCCTGGAGTATCTCTTCCTCTGAGATATTTAAATCAGCAGCAGTTAGTAGCTCCTCAGCCAGAACTTGTGTTCCGCTTGTAGTTGTAGCCTTAAACAAATCAAGGCACTCTATTTTCAATTTCTCTAGAGTGCCACATAAATTCATGAAGTAGATAAAGGCCAAGAGCCCAACAGCTACGCCGCTTTGTTTGAGTGGTTGCAACAAGTTTTGCAGTGTCTGTCAATATTGCTTTCCATCTTTGCCAAGGTGCCGTTGCCATTTTTGTACGAATGCATTTTCCTATTAATGCATATGAATAAGTCGATGTTTTGAAGAGAATATCCGAGGGTTGGGAAACTTTTCTCAAGGTCCAAATTACTTTGAAAGCCCTCTTATTTGTTTTGTCCTTGAATCAACTCAGGAACTGAATTGAATAGTGTAAAGTATCACATTTTAAGAGGTTCTAAAATCAGAGTTTTTCTTTAATAAAAGCTGACAAAGCAAATATTTGACTTGCAGTCAATCCATTCTGAAAGACTTATGCACTCTCAGTAACCTCTCCCTGTGAAGGTTTCCACCTGCCTACTGTTAAGTTTCACAACAAATATAAAATAAGTAAAATAACGTGATCTATGTTCCGTACAGATGTTGTATAGTATGCAAACCAGACAGTATAATTCTAATGTAAATCATGAAATCCATATATCATGTGAGTTCAAATATATATTCAGTTCATGCACAAATAATTGAGAATCGTGCATTTTCCAACATAAGTACGTCTTGTATTTTAGATTAGAAGCCCTGGTGAACACCAATTATAATGTTTTAAAACACATCATACTCTGTCGTTGGTTTTCTCTTGGTGGTTGAGAAAGACTTCCATCTCAATCCACAGCACATTCTGTGCCTGGTACCCCACAAGATGAATACCTCGGCTCAAAAGCCTCTCTTCAAGGAACCAACAGCCTCCATGCGACCACCCACTCAGGAAGATTGCCGAAGGATAGTTTTGCAATCGTGTCAGCAGAGTGCAGCTTGGTTTTGATGTAGCATAAAGACATTATTTCTATGGGGCTGATAGGCACTTAATTAGAAACATAATGAATCCGCTGCACATCAGACAAGCCTAATTAAGCCCGACAGAAATGCTGGGGTAATTGGGTTTTCAGTTCAGGGCCACAGAACATCAACCCAGACCCTCTTCCTGACCCGAGGCTGCTTACACCAACCAGACAAGACGAACGGCCAGCATGTTGTTGCAGGAAGCAGAGACCTATCTAACCGTGTTGACTGTCTTGTTTGGGATTCACCCTCCGGATCAGTTGTGAGCTTTGTGATCCATGGAAACTCCTCCGATGCCCTTTATAATCCCATTAAACCTATTGTCTCCAGTTTACGGCTCACTCGCTGGAGGAGAGGAACAAAAGGAACCGCCGGGCTGCTGGAGCAGAGAAGACATTTGTGGTTCAGGTGTGTTTGCTGGAGGGAGTCTGAGGTGAAGCTTATCGATCATGCTGTTGCACAACACTTTAAGACATGCAGGGGCCACATCCCCTTTAACTTGATGCATATAACCTTGAATTAAAACTGTTTTTATTTATTCATATTGTAGTTTTAGGTTTCTACAGCCTCTTGGGCCAATTTTAGACAGGAGTTTATTGCCTTTTGATATATTTTGTTGACAGTATATTTGTATCCTCCACACACAGCATTGTACATGCTAGAAAGCAATCCACAACGATGAGCAACAGTACACATGCAGGTCCCTTCGTCAGGGCCTGCTGTTCAGGAAGCGAGGGATCAGCCTTTTCCCAAAGTGAGCCCTTCTACACCTCAGTGCCCTGTACTTGCGCCCGGACGGTAGTAGGGGTGAGGTGGCGATTGAGTGGTTGGGTGTGTGATGCTCCCAGTCAATTATCCTGGCAGTAGTTTTATTAATTCTACAACTCTGTACAACTATTGCTACTATTAAAGGGGTAAGAAATATATTGCACTGTTTTAACCTAATAATGCATTTCTGATTGTCCAAACATTTTGAAAATTATGTTAATAGGAACGACAATGCATTTACGCAATATAGTTGCTTATATATAGGTGCACAAATTGCTTTAATGACCTTGCCGTTTGTTATTATTTTCATCACAAACCACACTGTATGCTGGAATAGTTTGGATGTCATTTTATATTCCAGGTATTTCAGGTACTAGAGGAACCAACCGAAACCTAATTAGTCCGTTTGTGCGTTTTATATACAGTAGTCATTGATTATTTTACAGTACACTGTATTAGAGCAGTAAAAACTGTTGTTACTTCAAAAAGCCCTCTGCTGCACATGCATTACACCTAATTGTGAGTTCATAAAAGCAGATCTAAGTAGGTTTAGATGGGAACAGGATGTTTTAAGGTGCTGTGAACACGGGCCGTAGCACATATAGATTACTTCACCTCTCACACCGTTTTTACTTTTTTTGTGGTGCCCTGCCCTGGACAGCGCTGTCCAACACAGCTGTGCTGATTAAGCTGAGCTATTAATGATGCCGACCCAAATCTTTAATTTCAAATAATTTAAGTATACAGCAATTAAGAAAATGAGAAAGAAATATGGCAATAATAGATTGTGCATTTCAACGAGGCATAGCCCTTGTCCAAATGCTCATATGAATAATGAAATCTTAATAAAATATTTTAATATAAAATTAAAAAGCTAAAAAGCTAAACCATTGCCCTTGGAGTAGAAATATGTGTAGCCCACTTGAACAAAAGACCACTTCTGAATGAAGGCTGACTATTCCATACAGTCATATCGCAAAATAAATTGTGTGAAACAGAACATGATGCCTAAAAAAAATAGATAACTGCAGTTCGCTCAGCTGGTTTATGGAATTTGGGGTGTTTTTAGCCATTTGTTTTGCTACATTTATACCTTCGTAATAATTAGGAAAACTGCGCAGCACTTTCCCAAGTTGGCAGATTAAACTTTCACTTCCAATGAAGTTAAATATAAAGCATATTTACTCTGCAAAGAACAAATATAGGCTAAATAAACTAGAGAGTCTATGTGCCTTGTCATATACACTCACCTAAAGGATTATTACGAACACCTGTTCAATTTCTCATTAATGCAATTATCTAATCAACCAATCGCATGGCAGTTGCTTCAATGCATTTAGGGGTGTGGTCCTGGTCAAGACAATCTCCTGAACTCCAAACTGAATGTCAGAATGGGAAAGAAAGGTGATTTAAGCACTTTTGAGCGTGGCATGGTTGTTGGTGCCAGACGGGCCGGTCTGAGTATTTCACAATCTGCTCAGTTACTGGGATTTTCACGCACAACCATTTCTAAGGTTTACAAAGAATGGTGTGAAAAGGGAAAAACATCCAGTGTGCGGCAGTCCTGTGGGCGAAAATGCCTTGTTGATGCTAGAGGTCAGAGGAGAATGGGCCGACTGATTCAAGCTGATAGAAGAGCAACTTTGACTGAAATAACCACTTGTTACAACCGAGGTATGCAGCAAAGCATTTGTGAAGCCACAACACGCACAACCTTGAGGCGGATGGGCTACAACAGCAGAAGACCCCACCGGGTACCACTCATCTCCACTACAAATAGGAAAAAGAGGCTACAATTTGCAAGAGCTCACCAAAATTGGACATAAACAGAATGAGAACATGGATCCATCATGCCTTGTTACCACTGTGCAGGCTGGTGGTGGTGGTGTAATGGTGTGGGGGATGTTTTCTTGGCACACTTTAGGCCCCTTAATGCCAATTGGGCATCGTTTAAATACCACGGCCTACCTGAGCATTGTTTCTGACCATGTCCATCCCTTTATGGCCACCATGTACCCATCCTCTGATGATGGCTACTTCCAGCAGGATAATGCACCATGTCACAAAGCTCGAATCATTTCAAATTGGTTTCTTGAACATGACAATGACTTCACTGTACTAAAATGGTCCCCACAGTCACCAGATCTCAACCCAATAGAGCATCTTTGGGATGTGGTGGAACGGGAGCTTCGTGCCCTGGATGTGCATCCCACAAATTTCCATCAACTGCAAGATGCTATCCTATCAATATGGGCCAACATTTCTAAAGAATGCTTTCAGCACCTTGTTGAATCAATGGCACGTAGAATTAAGGCAGTTCTGAAGGCGAAAGGGGGTCAAACACAGTATTAGTATGGTGTTCCTAATAATCCTTTAGGTGAGTGTAAATCCCCTGTCATCACTTAAACACAACAATGCACAAAAGAAGATTCAACTATATATTGGAGACCATAAATTCACAGAGAAGTAAAATTGAGTTTCTCCTCGAAAAGAGGATACAGACAGACACTCCCTGACAAAGAAACCAGGAATAATCAACCCCTGTGCTGCTTCTACAAAAAGGCCAATAGGTCATAACTGTCTTTGCTCCAACCATAATTGGCAACAACAAGCTTTACGTCATACGTCCTTGTAGCTCGTGGTTTATTAACCCTATAGAACACTAACGTCAGGTGAGCTTCACCCACGTGATTGTGTTGCTGCTGTCTGGGTTGCATGGGTCCTTGTGTAGCTTCAGTCTGCTAACTGACGGCATCAAAGGTAGGCGTGTTTCCCTGCTCCCATCCCTGTTTTTTCAACAGGCACGCGTTCGGGTGATTTTTACCCGTCGTTAGTGATTGAGAGTAAAATATTTTTGCTTTCATACTTTCACACTATTGAGTGCCACAAAGCGCTGTTTCAATGTCTTTCCCCTGCTGATTATGAATGTTTTATGTGAGTGATCTGATAAACGTATTCTTTAAACGGTAGCGTTTGTTGTTGTTTAGCATATTCTGTACTGTATTTGTCCGCGTGCTGCCGGAGAGCTATCTAGGGAGCTTTTATTATCCAGCACCTTGGACAGCGCTGTGGCGCTCAGTCCTGACAGCAGTATTGCTGTCAGAATGCAGTGAGGATAAATGGATAAAGGCCTCCTCTGTATTATGTGGAATTACATTATTTGGCAGTTTCATAGAGTGATGGAAATTTACTGAAATTGTTTCTATTGGGTTTTTTATTTTCCATCTTATGTCACATCAATTATAGAATTATATTCAATGTCTCTGGCAGTGAAAGTCAGGAGCTAAAAGCAGCAAAGAAGGTGCAGAGCAACAGCAGGAGTCGCTACTTGGGGGTGCATTTCTGACATTTAAGCATTTTAATGTTAGCTGTGTCGGGGGGAAAAATTAAAACAAAAACACAGGATCGGTTCACATGCTTTAATCAGGTAAGACAGGTCGACTTTACTCACTGATCTTGCAGTCTACACATCTATGGTCACATACAGCTATATTGTGGCGATTTTGATGGTTGGCAATTAGGGAACAGACGTCAAAACCTAAATGTGAATAGATATTACCCTGTATGCACTACTGTATTGACTGTAGATACATTAGTAATGCTTTGGGTGATCGAGGTAAACAGGGCCATCCTCAAACACAAACCAAGTGTGGTTGACCCATCAACCAATGCAATAGTTCAACAATACCCAGCACCTTTTGTTGACATCCAGGTTGAAATGTAATTATGGAGAGAGGAGGAGAGAAGTGACACATTGACAAAGGCAAGTGAGTTTGTGAGAAAGCAAACTCTTGATAGTCTGAGAGCAACAAAGACGGGCAGACAGACGCAGGTGAAAAGGAGAGCTGTCCAGTCACACAAGGGAACAAAGAGACAGAGAGCACTTACAGCGCAAGGAGGATGATAGCAGCAGCAACAATAGAAGTCAGATAATCACAGCTGCCTAGGTGACAGCACGGCATGATTAACTCTAATGACCCTACACTTTATGAGCCTCTACAAAGACAATTAGTCCTCCCCCTCCTCCTCCTCATCTCTTCTCTGGGGCACAGCTATACACAGATATAACCCACAAATCTCCCCCTCTCTCCTTTTTTATTCCACTCCTGGTATTGATTTGTTGTGGGTGTATTACGGCTTCTGATCATTTCACTTCCCTCTACCAGAACTGTAGAATAATTCACTGTAGGTGTACGGCACCCAGACACCTCAACCTGTATCTGTGAATGTCATCCTTGTTACATTCAAAAGATATCCTCCGCTGCACATCTATTTGGAACAACCCTTTGAAGAGTTTTGTCTTTTTCTGTCACATCTTGGAGGACTTTTCAGTTTATAATTCATGGACTACAGCTCGCAAACACAGCATGCAATTATATGTGATAGATGATCCAATAAAGTGATACCCGCTAAGGTGTAGCTGACATGTGATTGATCATACGGTCGTTGATTGATGACTTGAGAGAATATGATCGCCAGTCTCGCCAACATTACCAACAGAGGCCCGTGGGGTATAACGACATTTATTTCTTCAGCGGTGAAACAAATCCTTATAAGACAAATATGAAATAAAATGCAGTGGCCTTCAATGTCCTCACTTGATTTTCATTTCATCCAAAACCTCTCTCTTGAATTGTTCAGCCTTGTGACGCAACCTACTCACAAGTGCACGTGGGTAAGATTTGATGAGCAAAATCAACGTCCCTAAAAGTACCGTACAAGGAGCGGATCTGAGCAGTATAATGGGTCATTAGATGTAATGGTTTTAATTTCCAGTACAATGTAAATTTTTCATATACCACTGCATCAATTAACCACTGCGGGGGGAGACTCCAATTAACCACCGACGCTTTTTCACTCATGGTAAATACTTTCCGGGTAACGCTGTAGCTGCTAGCAAATGTTGATGCCAGTGGTACTAACATTAGTAACTTACTCCGTCACTTCAGCAGACAAACGTGTGTTGGAATAGCGAGAGAGCGATTACGGACGTCGGATTTGAGGCCGTCGACTAGTAGGGAAGCCAAAGGGTCAAACATTGCTTGAAGAGGCATTTGCTCGGAGCGCTGCATACGACCGGAGAGGCAGCGGTGGAGGGACATTATGATTGCAATAACCATCCATCCGTGCAAGTGCATGGTCCTACTACCGTTGAGAAAGACGGGTTCAGAGCAATGATTAATGCTGCATTCCATTTACCTCAGAAATCAGCTGGAAGCTGAGCTACGTTGTCGCCCACCTTTCTATGACTACACACCTGTGGTTAAGGTCTGGATTTTTGTTAAAACTCCATTGCAGTTTG
This sequence comes from Myoxocephalus aenaeus, assembly GCA_038501785.1. Classification (NCBI taxonomy): domain Eukaryota; kingdom Metazoa; phylum Chordata; class Actinopteri; order Perciformes; family Cottidae; genus Myoxocephalus; species Myoxocephalus aenaeus. The sequence continues at coordinate 5,161,521 of JBAMJR010000051.1, read as the reverse complement.
CACAGTAAAAACTCTTTAAATTCTGCAGCTATTTCATGGATTCTGATTCCTTAATATATCTGGTAACACTTTATGTTAACTGCACGCTATGAAGCATTAGCATTAAGTGTGAGTAAACACTTAATTCATCATTTATAAAGCATTTTTCCACACTTTATAAATTATGGATTCACCATTTGTAAAATGGTGAATCCGTGCAGTCATTATAAAATGTTACCAAATGTTTTACAATTTAATGGGGCCAAGCAAACCTTATAGTAATCAAAGCCTTCAGTATGCATGATGACATTTTTTAATATTCTATGTATCACTGATAGTAGAATAAACCAATATACAGCTGCGTAAAGGCCCATGCAAAAGAAAAGATACAGTAATAAACTCTGAAACTTAGAAAATACCATGATACAAATTGTAGGTTGTACTGCCCAACACAAAATCAAAGTTCCTGTTCCCCTCTATGTGTGGGCAAGTTTCATTCACAACATTTTTACCAAAGAATAAAAAGAAGACTTTCCCATCGCAGAGCTTAACGACTGCTATTGTAAATCAGCGGACAAAGACATACCACATTTAGTGAGTCATTAAGTGTGGCTTCAGCTCCAGGGGTCATAGACCCCTGGGCAAAGCCCACTTCATGTTCTCCTGCGGGCTTATTGTTGACTATATTTCTTCTTATTCCGCAAAACTTTGGACCGTATCTCCTCCCACAGCGTTGCCAGCACATGCGTCAAAATACATCAAAACGTGCGGCCTGATCGGGAATCGCGCGGAATGACTTTTCTAAGAGATTCAACCGGCCGTTTTCCCGAAAAGCGCGAAAGACGGCGAGAAATTGTCCCATTCACTTGAATGGAGTTTCGGCGTGAAGAGAGCAAAAAAAACACTCATCTTTCTGCCCACAGTGACTCGCCATAATTTAACGTAGAGAAATGATTTAAAGTTTAAAACGTTGACAAAAGTCTGCAGTATATTTGCCCAATTGGGTATTTTTTGATAGCTAGCACAGTTTTCATGTAATTATTGTTCAAGTTTAGGAAAATTCTGGGACCATTTCAGAGTTTACAATGGGTGTGTATGGGGCAGGTTAGAGTGGTGATGTCATCCCTAGAGTGAGAATGATTTTTTTACTAACTCCTGTATTTGTATTTGTATTTTGCCATTCACTCCACAATATTTACTTTTGAGGCATAATTTATACATCAAAACGTAGGAAATATTGTGCTTGTGGTACACATGCGTCGTGGAATCCAACAAACTTATACTTTTTTGTCAGCAAGCCTGAAAGCGACATGAAGTCCGGCCAACTGCTCCATCAACCGCCATGTTAATTCGAAGCACAATTTTTTCTCATGACACAAACGTGAGCACTTTATAAACTGGATTTACGATCTCATTTCTAAATCCTTACAAATATTTAAGTAGACGGAAACGTTCTCAGAAGTCTCGTGCTTCTCATGATGACGTTATTTTCGTGATGGGATTCACGGTTGTCTGTCAAATACAATAGTTTGAAAGGTTGTTTTGTCATTAAATCAGCAGTCAAGTCTCCTCTCCTCTGCTCCGTGACACAGGTGTTTCAAGTTAGCTAATCAAGACTGCTACCATGGCAACAAGACACGCGCCCACAGACGCAGGAGGAACTGTCAGTTGGTCAGCTGACATCCTGACTGTGTGTGTGTCTAAGTGCGCGCGTGTGTGTGTGTGCGCGTGTGTAATTAGTCACGTGAACATGGTGGAGAGACAGAGAAGTGTATTTGATTGCTAGCAAGAAGTTAGCTTTGTGTTAGACAAAGTTAACTGACTGTGTGTCTATGTGCGTGTGAACGGCCGCGCGTGCGCACGTAAACGGCCGCATGCAATTTCGCGTGCGCGCGCGTGAACGACCGTGCGCGCGCACGCGGTAATACGGTCACGTGCACTTTTTTTGTTTTTTTTAAGTCAAGGAGTTGCTGATTCTTTAGAGATCAAGGACAATAGGACTTTTTTTTATAAACTTTTTTTTACTTTGTTATTATTACACATACACACACGCAGACACACACACACACACACACACATACACACACACACAGAGAAGCAGCTGTTTGTGGAGAGGAGGTGAATTTCATTGCTAGCAGGAAGTTAGCTTTGTGTTTGACTAAGCTAACTCCCTGTTTTTGTCTATGTGCGTGTGTGTGCGCGCGCGTGAGCGGGCGCGTGCACGTTCGCGTGTATGTGCGCGCGAACGGCCGCGCACACGTGTTACGGTCGCGTGTACGTTCGCGCGCGTGAACAGCCGTGCGCATGCACGTGGTAATACGTCTCGTGCACTTTTTTTTTTTTTTAAGTCAAGGAGTTGCTGATTCTTTAGAGATCAGGGACAATAGGGGCTGGTATTCATATCAAGGTCATATGAGCTGTAGAACACCTGAAGGAGCCCTAGGGTTAATTCAGCTACAGACACTTTTTAAACGTTCACATGTTGACAAAACCTTCAGCTATTATTCTATAATTTCGACACAACGGTCATCGGCCTCATCAGCGACGGGGACGAGTCTGCGTACAGACGGGAGGTTGAACAGCTGGTTCTCTGGTGTGGTCAGAACCACCTGGAGCTGAACAAGGCCAAAACTGTAGAGATGACAGTGGACTTCAGGAGGAGCCCCCCAACACTACCCCCCCTCACAATACACAACAGCACTGTTTCTGCGGTGGAGACCTTCAAGTTTCTGGGATCCACAATCTCCCGGGACCTGAAGTGGACCGCCAACATCAACACCATCCGGAAAAAGGCCCAGCAGAGGTTGTACTTCCTGCGCCAGCTCAGGAAATTCAACCTGCCTCAGGAGCTGCTGATCCTGTTCTACACCGCCATCATCCAGTCTGTCCTCTGCTCCTCCATCACTGTGTGGTTTGGATCGGCCACCAAACAGGACAGAGTCAGACTACAGCGGATCGTCAGGTCTGCAGAGAGAACCATTGGTTCCAGCCTGCCCTCCATCCTGGACTTGCACACCGCCAGAGTCAGGAAGCGGGCTGTAAAGATCACCACAGACCCCTCACACCCTGGACACAAGCTGTTCCAACTCCTCCCCTCTGGAAGGCGCTACAGAGCACTGTACGCCAAAACCACCAGACACAGAAGCAGCTTCTTCCCACTGGCCGTCACTTTGATGAACAGTTAAACAGACTCTTCATCTGCACTATCTGCACTTTTTTGTTGTTTTACTACTGTCTTTAATGTCCTTTTTATATTTTTATATTTATCTTGTATATTGTGTGTGGAAAAAAAGTACGAGAGCCAGTGAAACCGGAGTCAAATTCCATGTATGTGAAAATTTACATGGCCATTAAAGCTGATTCTGATTCTGATTCTGATATTTTTTATATTCAGCTATATTCAGTTATTTTCTGCTATTTTCAGCTATCTTTTCAAATATTTCAGCTTTTAGCATTCCAACGCATTTCCAGCAGGAAATGCAATTTCTAGTTCAACTTCTTCTTCTTCTTCTTCATCTTCCGTACGTATTTTGAACTAACAGCTCCACTGACGCTCACATTAAGTCCAGAAAAATAATCAAGCATACCATTGCGATCGGCTGCTCGTTTCCTCTCTGGTGAATGTACTCTATTAGAGATTTGAGCATGTTTTTGCCTCTAAATCTGGTGTTTAACAGATGGTTTGGTAGAAAATCTGAACACACATATGACAGACAGGAGGCATTGTAACGCCTCCTGTCTGTCTACCTGTCTGTCTTTCTGTCTTCCCTTTCAAAATAAAAGCCCCATGAATTAACTGTATCTTAACATAAAGCTCAAATGAGAATTATTGTATTAAATAGAAAATAAATACACAATTGTACACAATATTTTTGTATGTAATCACGTGATATGTTGCAGCAAAGTGCTGTCCCATTCCTATTGACACCATCAAGCCCTCACAGCTAATGTTGGCATATATGTACCTCAATAACCTCAATAACACATCTCACTACTGGTAATGTATATATATTGCGACGTCTTACGGCAGTAGTAGCCACACTTTCAAAATTTCTTGCGAAATTTTCTAGTTAGTTGTATTAGTGGACCCTGAACAATTCCAAACTATTAATAGTCCAGCAGCCAACGGTGTGTCATCAGAACAGAGCTGATCTGTGACAGTACAAAGAGGGAATCATTTAAAGTTCAATGTTCAGCAGAGACCTACATACAGACTCGGAGGCAGCTGTCAGGATATGAGAACTTCTTCATAACTACTGAAATGTAGAAACGGCTGTGCTGTCATATGCCAATAACATCTAAAGAAACTCTCAGTGAATTGGCAAGCCATAATGATGATGAACAGATTGTTACTTTTGCAATATGTTAGATGCAAATGTAATGCATTAAGTTTGTTTTTGTTATTTATTTTAGTTCAGATTAAGGCATTATTATATTTAATTCTTAAGTCAATACAGTTTATTTTATTTTCTGTCAATGACTCGTTTGGTATGTTTGCTTTACTCGAGAACCTCTTTCGTAATAAAGCAACTTCACAACAGTAAGGCCTATTCTGTCAATTCATAATTTTGTGTTGCAATGGTGAACTGTTGCCTGTGCTCGAGGTCTAATGTACTATTTAGCACTTTTATTTTCTGTTTTACAGTACTATTTTAGTTATTTTCTAATGAATAAATGTAATACACTGATGATAACTTTCTTTATTAGTAGTAATACACTGATGATAACTGTGTCTTTATTAGTATTAATACACTGACGATAACTTCCTTTATTAGTATTAATACACTGATAACTATGTCTTTATTAGTATTAATACACTGATGTGCAGACCCTTTGCAAATCTGTTTTAAGGATCTCCAAAACGTCTCTCTATTCCAGTCTGAGTAGATGCCAAAGTAAAGGCACGTACTTGGTGTACAGGTAACCTCTCAGAACAATTACACTTTCCCTCCTCACAAACACAGCGTTCACAGGCTCACAGGCACTAAGAACTAATCCCCATGTCAGGTCCACATGCCAATAGATCTGTGGCGCATGAGGGCTCCAATTACGACCTGCAGCCAAACCTACAGCACCAGACCTGGACTTCTAACACCACATATTTAGCAGACTATTGACTCTCTCGGACAGGAAGCCTGTGCAAGTTGAAAAATGACTCCAATTTATTTCTAATGCTCCCAAGACTGCACTGAATTAGAGGCATGTGACAAGTGTGTGCTGGGTGCAAAGGGGTGTAGCTTTCCGTAGTTCATGTTGTGAACCAGTGTGTTTTCTGTGGAGGCAGTACATTATGGGTCTCATGCTGACTGTATCTTAAGCACGCCTGTTTGTCAGCTCAACCTACAGCTGACAAGGAACCCCAAAGAGATGTCTCTGGGGCAGAGAAAACACTAAACAACTAATGAATTCAGGTGAATGAAGTCAGCAAACAACAGCTAATCAATATCACTTTGCTTTATTGGAGTAAAGTTGGCTGTAAAAAACACATTTTATGTGTTTATGCATTGATTTGTATGTTTATGGATTTCATTTTGATCTCTTATTATAAGGATTTATACTGTCTGATCTTTTGCTTTGAAAGGAGCAAATACCTCTTATTGATGTTACAAAAAAACTTGCAGGATGCCACCTGAACGCATACCTGTTGAGGCATTCTGGGAACCTGCTGAAAAGACTACATATGCTATAGCCTAGAGAGAGAGAGAGAGAGAGAGAGAGAGAGAGAGGAAATGTGACAGAGACCAGAGAGCAAGCCTAATGATATGTTGCGTTTCCGCCCAAAAAGACCCATTACTGATGAGATGGCTCTACAAATGACAGCCCGATGAAACACAATCAGACCACTGATGATCAATGCTGTTATTCAACATTCTGACCACATTTGTCAGACTAAACTGCCACACAAGGGGCTTCACGCCACAGTGGGCTCTGTGATGAGCAAAAGAAGGAAGCAATACCGAAACACTCCTTCTCACTGCCATGTTCATCCTTACATGTTCACAAGCCCCAACATAACTTGCACTATACGCTTCCTCTTATCAGTCACATCTGCAGTGCAGACATGGGCATAGACGAAGATCTGTGGGATCTTCTGTGCATTTCCATTTCTATTTTTACTGCCACTCTCAGTGTGTGTGTGTGTGTGTGTGTGTGTGTGTGTGTGTGTGTGTGTGTGTGTGTGTGTGTGTGTGTGTGTGTGCGAACTGTGCATCTACGCAGGTCACGACACCTCTACTGTGATGGTGCATCTCCAGAATACTAAATATTTCATCCCCTATATATGACTTGAAGTGCTGTCTGCTATACTTTATGTTCTCAGTTCAAAAGGGGCTCTGAAGTCAGAAGGCATGGTCACGTGGTCTCAGCACACATTTCATCTGTTGCATTAGCAGCCAAACGCTTGCCGTTGCTTTGGCAGTGAATATTCACTTCTGGCAATCCAACTTCATTTGAAGTGATTACATGCTGTAATATCACACAAAGAAATGCATCCAGAAAAATAAAGTAAAATGACTACTGTTTGAATAGGAGAGAACATTTACTTTTTATGAAACAGCAGGCAACGCTGCAGTCCACACACTGCAAATGTTTTGCGGCTATATTACGTATATAAATGGCTATACAACTGCTTTTTCTAATATGAACATGTGTGTCTGGCTGTGAGAAAATGAGAGAGACTATCAAAGAGCAAAAAGATGGAGAGACTGCTGCTGCCCTGACTGATCCTCTAAAGTGACACCCTATAAAATAGCAGAGCAGAACATATTCATTTAAGAAAATTAAATAAAGACAATGCTATATGGATTTATAAGTATATAAGTCTGCTCTTGCTGATTCTTATATTCATGCACAGCAGCCTGACACTAACACTGTTGTTGTGGGTTAGCCCACATAGTTGACAGTTTGGGAGCAGAGGACGATCACTCGTCCTGACCACAAGCACACACCAACAGCGAAGTCACGCCCACTGCCTATAAAGTTTATGAAAAAACAGACGTTTATTTCAATTAAATCATTGAACAAGTAAATCATTGAACAGTATACCATATAATTTGGTTTATACCATATAATTAGCCAGCTGTGACATATGTTGCTCTTTCCCTCATTATCATTTATGAAGCATCAAAATGTTACAACCCACATCCTCTGGAGGAATAACGTTTGTAATCCTCCCTCTTTCATTTCAGGGAGCCGCCTGTCTTCTGGAAAGTACAATGGATCCAAGAAAGAAGCAATAAATAAGATGAGCGTGCCTTCTGCTGCCGAATTTGATTCGCTCTCGTGACAGGGGAGACTAAATTAATTTGCACAGCCACATGCACAGCCATGTGGCTGTGCAAAGAGATTTAAGAGATTTAAGATGGCGCCGACGATGGCTGCCTCGGTATGCAGGTGCTCATTGTTGTTTGTTCTTTTTGTCTTAAATGCTGCTTTCTGCTGCGATTCCCGGTGCTCTTTCACCAGCAATGAGCTCATGAACATCAGGGTAACAACCCCAGCGGACTTATTTCCAACTTTTTTAACCTCTGTGGAATTACTGGACATTCTTGTGAAAGGTGCGCTCACCTTGGCTCACGCAGTGAGACGCCGCAGGAGAGGGAAACGTGCTGGCGCGCTAGTGCGTCTCTGTAAACGGGGATCCCGTACAGCGCTGCCGGGCATATTTCTCTCCAACGTCCGCTCATTGTGCAACAAACTGGACGAACTTCAGCTCCTTGTTGGGAGAGACAGAGACTTTTCTTCTTCCTCCGTTTTGTGGTTCACGGACACCTGGCTCTGTGGATCGATACCGGACTCCGCGTTCCAGCTGGCTGGCTTCCAGCTGTTCAGAGCGGACCGCGATACGGAGCTCTCCGGCAAAACGAAGGGTGGAGGAATCTGCTTCTACCTCAACAACGGCTGGTGTAACGACGTAACAGTGATTCTACAGTACTGTTCGCCGGACCTGGAATCCCTCATCATCCACTGCAAACCCTTCTACTCCCCACGTGAGTTCGCTTCAAGGACTTGTACACAGAGTCAAAATACAGGTTTAGCAAGGCGGTGAGAGATGCTAAACGACTGTACTCTGAGAAACTGCAACAACAGCTCTCAGCAAGTGACTCTGCTTCTGTCTGGAGAGGGCTCAGGCAGATCACCAACTACAAGCCGAAAACCCCCCACGCCATGAACGACCTCCGCCTAGCAGACGAGCTGAACGAGTTCTACTGTCGCTTTGAAAGACAATGGAGCAGTCCTGACGCCACACCCCACAGGCCCATCAACCAGCCACAGACCATCATCTCCCCCAGCCCATCGGAGGCTCACGCCTCCCCAGCGACGACCCTCACTATGCTGGAGAGGGACGTCAACAGGCTCTTCAAAAAGCAGAACCCCCGCAAAGCAGCGGGCCCGGACTCTGTCTCACCCTCCACCCTGAAGCACTGTGCTGATCAGCTGTCCCCGGTGTTCACTGAGATCTTCAACACCTCCCTGGAGACATGCCACGTGCCAGCCTACTTCAAGGCCTCCACCATCATCCCCGTCCCCAAGAAACCCAGGATCACAGGACTCAATGACTACAGGCCCGTCGCCCTGACCTCTGTGGTCATGAAGTCTTTTGAGCGCCTGGTCCTGTCCCACCTCTGGACCCTCTGCAGTTCGCCTACAGGGCCAACAGGTCTGTAGACGATGCTGTCAACATGGCCCTCCACTACATCCTCCAGCATCTGGACTCCCCAGGAACCTACGCCAGGATCCTGTTCGTGGACTTCAGCTCTGCCTTCAACACCGTCATCCCATCTCTGCTGCAGGACAAGCTCTCCCAGCTGCACATGCCCGACTCCACCTGCAGGTGGATCACAGACTTCCTGACTGACAGGAAGCAGCACGTGAGGCTGGGGAAACACGTCTCAGGCTCTCGGACCACCAGCACCGGTTCCCCCCAAGGCTGCGTTCTTTCCCCTCTGCTCTTCTCGCTGTACACCAACAGCTGCACCTCCAGTCACCAGTCCGTCAAGCTCCTGAAGTTCGCGGATGACACCACCCTCATTGGACTCATCTCTGGTGGGGACGAGTCCGCCTACAGGTGGGAGACTGACCACCTGGTGACCTGGTGCAGCCAGAACAACCTGGAGCTCAACGCTCTGAAGACAGTGGAGATGGTTGTGGACTTCAGAAAGAACGCAGCCCCACCCGCCCCTCTCATCCTGTGTGACTCCCCCGTCGACGCTGTGGAGTCCTTCCGCTTCCTGGGCTCCATCATTTCCCAGGACCTCAAGTGGGAACTGAACATCAGCTCCATCGCCAAGAAGGCCCAGCAGAGGATGTTCTTCCTGAGGCAGCTGAAGAAGTTCAACCTGCCGATGAAAATGATGGTGCACTTCTACACTGCCATCGTTGAGTCCATCCTCTGCTCCTCCATCACCGTCTGGCACACCGCAGCCACTGCCAAGGACAAGGCCAGGCTGCAGCGCATCATCCGCTCTGCTGAGAGGGTGATTGGCTGTAATCTGCCATCCCTCCAGGACTTGTTCGCCTCCAGGACTCTGAGGCGAGCTAGGAAGATTGCAGCGGTCCCCTCTCACCCTGGACATATCCTGTTCGAGTACCTCCCCTCTGGCAGGAGGCTGAGGTCCATCAGGACCAAGACCTCACGCCACACAAACAGTTTCTTCCCGTCAGCAGTCGGGCTCATCAATGGGGCTCGGGTCCCCCACTGACTGTCTCTGTCACCCCCAGCTATTTTAATTTTTAATTTTTAATTTTAACTCTTAATTTTTATTTTTATTTTTATTTTCTCTTCTTTATTTTTATTTCTCTTTACCATTCACTCCTCTGCACACCGCATACTTAAACACTCGTCACTTTAACATACACTTTAACTTAAATACACATGTCACTTTAACGTACATTCACATTAACGTATCTGTTGACTGAGCACTTGCTTATCTTACACATATTTTAATACCAATTGCACTGTTGTTCTCGTTGATTGTTGTTTGTCTCGTCTTACGTCCCATGTCCAATGTATGCACCTTCCGCCTCAAAAAAATCCTTGTTTGTGTGAAAACATTCCTGGCAAATAAATGGTTTCTGATTCTGATTCTGATGCACAGCCACAAACTGTGCATGTTAAACTATGCGTGTGTGTGTGTGTGTGGCCAAAGTGGAGTCCCACATGGCCAGACTGCTAAGTGGAACAGAAGAGTTAATGGGATATTTATCAAGTGAGAACACTCAGCCAAAGACAAGGAGAAATAAACAAGCTTGTCTGTCCGGGGCATCCTTGGCTATTATGATAAACAAGCACATTGTTTGCAAGTATAATGACCACTAGATGAAATGCATTGCACTGTACCCTTCAAGACTTTCAGCGCACAGTTCCTGCTTTATTGTTTAAGTGACAGGGTACTGAGTGGGGGGCCTTTCTCCGTCGATAGTAAAGATTTGAAAATAATGGACATTTTATATTTGTAATATTTTTCGTAAACCTGGGGAGCCGTTTGAAAGGCTATAAATAATACAAGCTTTTCATACAGAGGAGTATCTGAAGCTACATATAGGTTTTAGTTCATCATTGTGCAATTTCTCACCATTTAATGGGCTGCTGGTTTGCCAAGTATTGATCAAAACACAATGAGCACTATCTACTTAAGGATAACTACCTCCCTCCACAGACATGGGGCCATTGAGCGTTGGATAAAAAACTACATTGTGTATCCAGTGCCATCTCTGCAGCTGGTTAACTTCCTTTGATCCTCCTTTGAGTCCCTTTGTGATGTTTGTACTGTTGAGGATGAGAATTCATCTGCTCTGAGAATCACATTTGTTTGGGTCTACAAATTATCGGAAACAATAAAAATACTACTTGTATGGCAGAGAATGGGCAAGTTATGAAAATATAAATAGCAACGTAGAAGTAATCTCAACCGTGAACTTGAGATCGGTCGACCAATGACAGTTCTCTCTACAGTCAGAGCTTGCGCAAGAAGGTGGAACGTGAGGGAGATACCATTTCCAAAACTTGTAAGGGGGTAATAACTATTTTCCCGGACGTACCATTTCCAAAACTTGTAAGGGGGTAATAACTATTTTCCCCGACGTAGCAAAATCCCGGACGTTTTTGGAATCCCTGCCGGACGCTTTTTTTAGGTCTTGTAAAGAGGACATGTCCGGGAAAAAGAGGACGTCTGGTCACCCTACTTAATCTCCACGATCTTGTTGATCTGAATGGTCAAACACATTAGCTTAGCTCATTAGGCCGTTCAAATGCTAAATCTCATTTCATGGGTCACCAAACCGCCTGTGGACGTAATCAGCTATACGTGTAATTGATGAAATGCTTACCAACATGACCTTTTACCTTTTACCACCTTTTGATCCACTCACTCATAATGAGTGAGTGGATCAGCCACGTTGTTGTTTTCAGCCTCAACAAGTAGAGATAGAAAAGGTGAAGTCGTCCTCTTTGCATGATGATTTCTGCTGTTTCCCTTTTCTGCCCCCTCCTTCACAAACGCTTAACATCTACTTCAATTTTTACTGGGTAATTCTCTTCCACCAAAGATTGGCAATTCATTTCCTTTCAGATGTTACCTCAGACACAATGAAAATATTCAGAGAACATTATTCAATGTCACGCAATTGTATGTTAATGTTTTTTCTTAGAGCCGTCAACATTCTGAGTGGCTTGAACACTGATTTGACTTCCTTCTGAAAAAAAAATTGTAAACATCTGTAGATGTATTAAACATACTGAAAGACAGCAATTACACTAGCATGAAGCATGAATACTGTGCATTAAATATGGATTGAATTTGTACTTCAATATGTTTTGCAAATAACATTGTCAAAATTCATTCTCGGCTCATCTCAGCTTGAACTGAGATAGTGGGTCCTTCTGTACTTCTGAAATTGAATTTGAGTGGCCGTTTGCTCGGCCAACCAATCCCATCAATTCAGCCATTTATTTCTGATGGTACTGGAGGCACAGCACAAGAAAAGGATTGCTCCACGCATGGCCTACCACAGATACGCTAAAGTACAAACAGCAACTAAGAGGATCAGATATTACTATCACGAAAAACCACCATGAAAGACAAAATAAGGCATTTACTAAAGGGTGTTGTTATCTTGAACATACTTGAGGTTATTTTGAATGCTTGCATTATTGTTGCATTACTTCTGTCTAACCTGCCTTATCAAATCTTCACAAAAGGCATCACTGAATACAGGCCCATGAAAGCTGATGACAGATCTGAGAGAGAGCACATATGAGGGAACTGCATCGTGAATGTGAAAGTAACTGTATGAAATAAGTATGCACAACAAAAGTTTATTGTGACGATGGCCAGGTTTTATTTATGGATGTCTTTCTGCACTCAATGTGTCATTCACTGTCTGTGGGGAGAGGGATGCTGTTGGCTTGTCAATCATAACTGGTGTAGCCTTGAAAGACAAGGTGAGGCATTCCCTCTGGGGACACATTTTGGGATTGATGTGCTATTTCATTGCATTACACTGAGTCTGAACGAGCGAGAGAGAGAGAGAGAGAGTTGAAGAAACGAGAAGGAAGGAGAGAGAAAATGTACAATGTATGTTGGTGATAATCTTTTCCGTTTATATATCTTGATCAGGGTACAATAGTCATTGGTCATTGTACAAGACCTCTGGTACACCAAATATTTTGTGCATATGCGTCACACACAATTAAAAATAAATAAATAAATACAACTATGAGGTATAACAGCAACAACAGAATGCCGTAAAAGAAATCGAGAGCCTGGGAGAAATGACGGAGTGAAAGAGGGGAAAGAATGAAAGGGAGTTTGAGTTCTTGCAGGCAGCATGGTCCTGTTTTTACATGGTCAGTCCATTCCCTGATGTCTGAGTGTTGCCATATTAAGAGGCTGTCAGAACAAGTCAGTTTCCGCCAGATCAACTCGCAAGTAAATCACTTAGAGACTTATATAAATAGTCCACTGCCTCTCCTCTGCACTGCATTCTGGTTGCTGTCTTACTGACATATGCAATACGCTCTGCTCAAAGGGCACAGGTATTATACACTGTAATGCTCTGTATATATTATGATTATTGATAAGGCTGACCCCTAACTACCAACAAATGTGTCCAACTTCATCAGGACATAAACAGCTTTTTAAGCATGACCTTGTATTATGGTCCTGAAAATGTTGAACCCAGAGAAAATAACGAGACTGAAACTACTTCAGAGATGCTACTCTGTGAGGCTGTACTTAAGCACTTAAAGCTCTGAGCTAAAGGGCAATGACAGAACGAGCAGGTATAATGGTTACCATGCTCAGCATCTTGATTTAGCATGTTAGCATGCTAACGTTTGATCATTAGCATGAACACAAAGTACAGCTGTGGCTGATGGGAAGGGGATTTGTTTTGCAGGTATCCAGTTATTAATCAAAGTATTGCACAAATGTAATTGTTGACCTGATGATGGCGCTAGATTAAAAATCAAAGAATCACCTGGAGGGAAACACGAAAGTCTCTATGGCAATGTGCATAGCAATGAATAACAGAGCTGTAAAGACATTTTCCTGAAAACTATCAATGTCAAATGGGGATTCTACAAGAACAGTCAGCAGATCACCAAGGGTTCATACTCTGGGAACCCTGACTGCCTGTATAAAATATGACAAGTTCTATCCAATAGTTTCAAGACATTTCAGCCAATGCTGCCAACCTCATGGTGCCACTAGATACACAATTTGGGGATACACAAATCACGATTCATCTTCTGGGGACCATGCATGTCTTCATGAAATGTTGGTTTCTGTGTTTTGGTTATTCTGGTCACAGTAAAGGAGGGTGTGGGGTGGCCTGGTGGTTATTCAAGATTAAACACATGGAGGTTTGAATCCAGCTGTGCTTGGGACCCGTTAGTGCTGACAGATTCTGAAGTGTTGTGTGTACCGTAAATTATTCATGCCTCGGGGAGATGAGTGTTTTACTTTTTTAGCATTGTGTTACAGACAGTTAAATTTTTTTTATTTTTGTTTAAAGAGATCACATTTATACAACCTGTCTTTTACAGACGTTTTATGAATTGACCAAGAGCTTGTTGTCATCTTGATGTACTGAAGTGAAAACCAAACCATTAAGATAATATTACGTTGGAGAATAACACGATCTTGACGATCTTGCACTGCAGAAAAATTCCCGTAAGGCTTTCTCTATTTTTTTTTATGATTTGTTCTCACATATCACCCACAGGAATACTTCTTACCGAAGGGTCAGACAATGTTGACCTTTATTGTAATCGGTTAAAAATGAGTTAATTTGAGCATTCGGTCACCGGTTTTTGTCAACCTCTTTCTGGCTCTGTGTGTGAGAGAGGGAGAAAGGACAGATGTCGAGATGAGACTCAAAGTGTGTTTTGCTTTAAATGCCATGAACCCTATTAGCAGCAGAGTCTCACGTCTGTCATGCGCTCCCTCAGGCTTGTAGTCCTAATTGCCAGGAGGCGCTGAGGACCGACTGGTGAGCAGTTGAGTTTTGTGTTTCGCTGCTTTTAATGATATCGTTGACGGGACCAAGTCAGTGCACTCTCTGTTGCTGCTGTGGGAATTGGGCTGGAAAAGTGTGTCCTTATTTTATTTACAACGCCTAAAGGAGATGCACTCTACTGTGGACGAGTGCATGTTAGACTCCAGTGCATACATATTTGAGCATTTGGTAACATAACAAGGCACACACAATCCAGAGTCAGGGAAAAACAACATGGGCAACAAATAAGAGATGACAGTGTGTGCTAATAGATTAATACAAATTAACCACACATAATTGAATACCATAGTGCTTTTAACTGGACTTATTATAATTTGCTTCATACTTACTCATTATTTGATACTACTACGTTTCAACAGCAAATACATTTTGAGGAATTTGTTATTGTTAAGATTAAAATATTAAAAAAATAATAATTAAGAAATATTTGACCATTGACCACCAAAATCTAATCAGTTAATCCTTGAGAACAAAACGTTTGTGTCCAAATAAAATTAGCTCAAAGCTTTCCTTAAACATTATGAGAATAAGACGGACGTGAGGTCACAGTGACATTAATGCATCGAAAGGTTAATTTTCTACGCGAATATACGCTGCATTTTCACATACCATTCTCTTCACGCTGCACATAAATTGTTTGACATGAAACATATGAAAGTGGGAGCGTTGTACATTTCTTGATACATTCAACTGAAAAGGTTATGTCTAAGTGGCTGGAGGTCAGGTTCATATTCTTCTCTTTCATTGCTAGGAGTGTATGCACTCGAATAACACTGCAGCCTCACTCCGAACCTTATTTCTTATCATAAGTGCAAATGCATATACCACCTTTAATTACTCTAACCACCTGGACTGGAATATGATAACTTCATAGTATAATCTGATTCATTCTAAAATCCCATTTGCATGCACGCCAGTTCTCCCCCAGATACATAGTGCATGTACAATCTCCAGCTATTTGTGACAGCTTCTATTCATTAATATGAAAATGACTTTCTGGAATAAGGAAACTGGGAATCGAAAGGCTGATTTAAAAGAGAATATGAGCTTAACAAGCTGAATACCAATGTTAGCAACTTCATTCTGGGCTTAGCAGTGACTCTTTTCACATCACACGATAATGTCCATTCACAGTCAGAACAAAGCTGAGGCGGCTAATAAAACATTAGCCCATACAATATTATTCTGCTTACACAAAGCCACTTTGGGAATTCAAATCAGGGAAATGTCATTTGGATGAATTCTCGCCGCCATTTACATGGTTTGTATTGGCCTATTTTAGTGATAATCATAATGATATAAACTACACATACACACATTTTTCAGTGCCTGTATCAGATTGGCCTCTATTGTAAATGTTAGATATTTTCCTTTAATTAATCAATGAAGGCAGGGTTTCAATTTCAATGTGTTGCTTTAAAACAAGGACATGTGTCTTTACCGCTTCGGATCATACACAGCCTATTTTTTTATCGGACATTACAGCTTCTGCATATCAAAACATCTGTCATCAGATATGAGACATTTGTCATTTTAATGTAAAGCTTTGACTCAATCAGATTGCAGCACAACAGGATCTCGGCTTTCTCATTCTATTGAAGATATTATAAACTGAAGTTTGCGTTCACTTGGGCTGATTAGCATCCTCAGAGAGCAGCTTGGTTTGTGAGATCACACCCCGCTAAAAAATAACAACAACACACAGACTTTAAATGCTCCAAAGTAAACAGGAAAATATGCCGCAATACTTGTTTAGATCTTAAGAAAAACGGCTCGCTGTTGATTCAGAGGAGGCTGTTTCAACCCGCATTGGAACTGTTGAATATTTCATGGCCAACACAATTGTCTGTCGAATAGATGCACTAACGAGGAACAATTGAAATCAAAGCCTTCCAACAGGCGACGGAGACGACACAATGAAGAGCTCCTCTCTGCATAAAACCCCAGAGAGACTTCCACAGCAGCCTCGGCGAGGGAAAAGAGAGCAGTCTGTCCTCTGCAAATGTTACTGAATTGCATTCAGTGGGTTCAGTGGGCTTCACACAAGAACGCTCCAGACAATATTAGGCACACTCTTCAAACAGTTGAAAACAGAGATTTGGACATTTTAACCAGTAATGTGTGCTATTGTCAACATGATGCAGATCTGTTCAATTTGATTTGATACATCAAATATGTTGGTAGTTAATTTGTTGTCTTGCTGTGCCTAACATCTGGTCACCTGAAACTCTTTGAGATGAGTCAAACACAAACAGTAGTTTTTTCGTTTCTGCCATACAATAAAGAAACCGGGCCGATCTGGTCGCTGGCACAATAAATACAAAGATAGCGAACATTAACTAAAGGCTGACGCCACACATGAAGATGATTGAATTGAATTTTTATTTTCTCTCAAACAAACACAAAACAGACAGCACACCAAGTAATACAAAATGAAAGAAATGTTGTGCAAGTTCAAGAAGGGGCTGAAAGAAGCGAGGCTTATCAAGTTCAGCCCCCCTTAACTTATCATATAATAACACACAAAAAATTAGAAAGAGAGAAAAAAAAGAAGTAATAATAATAATAAATCTTAACATTTAAAACATTTAATCTTTAATATGAAATAAAATAAAATAGAGCCCTACTTAAAAAACATACAATGCCAAGAATAAAAATTAAAAAATTACCAGTCCAGTTCCCGATATCCGACCAAGAGAGACTGCCTGAACTTATGTTTGAATTGTCCCAAGTTAATGCACATTTGTTTGTCCTCGTCTAATTTGTTCCACAGTTTCACACCATAAACAGAGATGCACATACTTTTCAGATTTGTGTGGATGGTTGGCTGTTTAAAGTTAAAATTCCCTCTTAAATTGTATGTTCCCTCTCTTAACATGAACATCAATTGAATGTTGCCTGGTAACTCGTTGTTAAAGGCTTTAAACATAATTTGACCAATTTTGAAATCAACGAGGTCCTTAAACTTTAAAATACCAGATTTTAAAAACAGGGAATTAGTATGGTCAAGGTAGCCAGCATGATGAATCATCCTTATGACCCTTTTTTGTAATGTGCAAATCTTTTGTATAGTGCTTTTGTATGCATTTCCCCATACCTCAGCACAGTAGGACAGATACGGATCAATAAGTGCATAATAAAGAATTTTGAGTGATTTCTGATCTAAAAAGTGTTTGGTTTTTCCCAGTATTCCAATGCTTCTGGATACTTTGGAGCACAAATATTTAATATGAGGTTTCCAGCAGAGCTTATGATCAATTAAAACCCCCAGAAACTTAATTTCGTGAACTCTTTCAATTGTTATGTTTTCAATTTCCAAACTCACATCTTGCTTAATTTGACGATTTCCAAATATCATAAACTTTGTTTTGTTCAGGTTTAACGATAATTTGTTTACATCAAACCAACATTTAATTTTTTTCAATTCACTTTTGACCATTAATAATAGCTGCTGCAAATCTTCCCCCGAACATAAAATATTTGTGTCATCTGCAAAAACCACCAATTTTAAAATATTTGACACTTTCCAAATATCATTAATATATAAAATAAACAGTTTGGGTCCCAACACTGACCCCTGTGGAACACCGCAGGTCGTATTTAGGCACATTGATTTATGGTTACCCAGTTGGACAAATTGCTTCCTATTACGAATATAGCTTTGTAACCAGGTGAGTGCTACCCCTCTGACACCATACCACTCCATTTTTTTTAGCAATATCCCATGGTCAATTGTATCAAAAGCCTTCTTTAGGTCAATAAAAACACCAATTGCATATTTCCTTTTATCAATGCATCCTGAGATTTCTTCTACTAGCTCCATAAGGGCCATGGATGTTGATCTAGATGATCTAAAACCGTACTGACTATCATTTAATAAATTATGTTTGTCAATAAAATCATCCAGTCTTTTCACAAATAGTTTCTCCAGTATCTTTGAGAACTGTGGTAGTAGGGAAACAGGTCTATAATTTGTGAATTGATGTTTATTGCCGGCTTTGTATATTGGAATGACTTTAGCCAGTTTCATTTTATCTGGGAAGGTGCCGGTTTTGAATGACAAGTTGCACATATGAGTTAGTGGATCAGCAATTCCTTCAATTATTTTCTTTATCAATGACATATCAATGTCATTCCAATCAGTGGAAGTTTTGTTGGTACTATTATTTACTATATCAATAATTTCCATCCTATCAACCGTTCCCAAAGACATTGAATCGGCAGTTCTCTCGTCCCATTCCATTACTTCTGGTGTCTTTCCAGTATCCTTTATTTCTTTGGCAAGATTGGGCCCAACGTCAACAAAGAAGTTATTAAAACCATCAACCACCTCCTTCATTGTAATAATTTGCCTTCCCTTATCTGTGAAGTGATCAGGATATGTTAGATTTTTTTGTTTATTTCTAATAATATTATTTAATATATTCCATATACCTTTAACATTATTTTTATTCTTATCTAGTAGTTTAGTATAATAATCCTTCTTGCACAGTCTCATAATAGTTATTAATTTATTTTTATATTTCTTATATTTAATCTCTGCCTCCTTCGTTTTCATTTTTATAAAGTGTCTATACAAGCTATTCTTTTTTTTACATGCATTTTGAAGCCCCTTGGTCATCCAGGGGTTTCCTGCAAAACGATTGTTGGTCTTATACGGCTTGCGAGGGCAGTGCTTAGCATATAGATCATTGAATGTATCTAAAATTATATCATAAACCTTATCTGCCTCTGTTTCATTGTACACACTGGTCCAATTCCAACTCATTAGCTCATTTTTTAGAGCAGCTATAGATTCTTCAGTTCTTATTCTTTTATATTTAATTTCCTTTAACTCACTCTTTTTTCTATAATTACATTCATAAATTAGAAAGACAGGCAGGTGATCACTAATATCGTTCATTAATATTCCACTTATCACTTTACTCTCCATATTATTTGTAAAAATATTATCAATTAGGGAGGCACAATGTGATGTTATTCTGGTTGGTTTGGTTATTGTTGGGAAGAGACTCATACTATACATTATTTCAATAAATTCATTTGTTGATTTATGCTTGTTTGGATTCAATAAATCAATATTATAATCCCCACAAATATAAATATTTTTTTGTTTTGTTGAGCTAAACAATTTTTCCATATTTGTGATAAATGTATCAATATTGGATCCTGGTTTTCTGTAGAGACAGCTGATAATTACATTTTTCATTCTCCCCATTTCTATTTCAATAGTAATACTTTCCATTACATCATCAATAGTTACTGACAAGTTATCTAGAACCTTGTAAGATAGACCTTCTTCCACAAATAGTGCTACACCACCACCAGGTCCATTTGCTCTACTATTGCTATGAAACTCATATCCCTTAATAAAGAAGTCAGACCCCCTCTCTGCATTTATCCATGTTTCTGAAATGGCAATAATGTTGAAGGGTTTTTTGAACTGACTTAGGTAATCTTTTATACTTAGAACATTTGCGTAAAGACTTCTACTATTAAAATGGATAATAGATATACCAAGGTCATATTTAATAGTGGTATTGAACTGTTCCTCCGTGTAGTAGCAACAATTTGGATAGATGTTATCAAGAAGGTTCTGATCAGGATCTATGTCTTGTTCAACTTCTATCATGAGTAAAGCATAGAAGTGCAAATAGTGTAGTACATATAAGAACAATGGCTATTTGTCCATGAGAAAACAGCAGAATCTAATTGTCTCTGTCAAATCTTTCAAATTGATCCATGCTCCTAATGCACACCCCTTTGGAGTTCTCTGGTGCGCCATTTGGTTTAATAAAAACCTTACAGTTGACAGTCCAAGTGGTCTGAATTTTGTCCTGTTTCTTGAGCTGTCTCGCCTTCCAGGCTATATCTGCATTTTTCTTGGTAAGGTGCTCATTTATGTAAACATTTGTGCCTTTTAACTTCCTTCCCTGTCTGAGCAGATCAACTTTGTGTCTTCTGTTGGTAAAGCGAATGATTACAGCAGGTATGGTGGGCCTGCCTTTTATGATCTTAGCTAGTAGAGGGTGGCATACCTCAATATCATCGCTTTTAATGTCAATGTTTTTGCCATGAAGAAATGTTGTTACCTGCTGCTCTGTAGTCTCATCAAGTTCATTTCTGCTCTCCAACCCCATGCCTCTTACTGCTTGCTGGTAACTCCGTGGTTTAATTGCCAGTCCAGAAATGATTACATCGTTCATTCGTGAATACTGCTCCAAGTCATCAACTCGGTTTTCCAAGTATTCAATCTTCTTTTCGTGGTCTAGGTTTCGACTTTTGAGGTTCTTTACTTAATGATAAGATAACAGTGTTATTTTTTTTCCGGTTCTCATAGTTTCAGCAGTTTAGTCCAATTTGATGTATTCTTTCCCTGCTGTTAGTTAGTATTTTGCTGTTTTGCTTTATAACCGATGGCTGTAGATTGTACGGGCCTAGCAGTAGAAGTGAAATGATGCCCCCTATTTGTATGGAGCATGTTTTTCATGTTTTTCACATTGCACAGAGGATGCTTAGAGTGCTATTTCAAATGTTCCCATAAATATTGAAAGTTAACCTGACAAACACTGCATTGATTAGTATCAGGCATGCAATGAGGACCTTCATGTTAAAGGGCAATTTAAAAACATATCTATGCTGGTTGAGAGGGTGAATAGAGAGAAGGACCACGAGGAGCATCTGTCCTCAATGGTGTAAATGACAGGTATCACGGACGGGTTTCCTGTTATGGAGGCCATTTCTGATTCAGTTTACTTCCTGGCAGCTGCCCTCCACAGAGGTATTTTAAAGTAAATGCTCATGGGCCTCTAGACACATTCTGCATGGCGTATTTACTCCAATCTCCGATATTCTGTCCCAGACAGGTACTGTGTAAGTAATGAGACTGTGTTGTGTTAGATGAAGCTATTATGTGGATGTGTGGGCTTCAGGGAGATACACAACGAAAGTATTGAATGCCAGAAATTTGATTGAGCGAAAGCCAAAGGGAATTCTTATTCTTTTAATTTGTTATGTGTGTAAGAAAAATAAATATACAGTGGCACAATTGTGTAGTCACAGTCGTTATCTTTGGCACAGAGGTGGTTACATGGAGTACAATACTGATATTTAAATATTTTATGAGAACACTACATTTCCTTTGTGTGAAAGCACACTTTGCAGATGATATGTTGTTGTTTCTTTTTTCTTTTTTGTGTGGCTATAAACCATCATTTATAACTTGTGTCGTATCAAACAGAAAAGTCAAAATGTTGAAGTCGAATTGAGGTCCTTGTAAAACAATTTGGAACTATAGTGCCAAACTTCAGACTGAACTTGAAAAAGCTAATACAATGTCATTATTTAGGAGGAAGGCCACTGCAGAGATTTTAATAAGGCTCTGTTGGACTGTTCTTCTTCCGGCACGATGAGTGTCCCATTTGTTAAACTTGGTAAAACAGCATGTGTGCTTAATGAGGAAAGCCACTTGTTCTTCTGCTGCATTGAAACTGTGTGAAGATTAAAACTGATGGAGCCTCAGGGGAGCGAAAGGTGTGGATGTACAGTATGCACCTAAGTGTGGGGGGGGGAATGGCGCAAACTCCGGATAATTGGCTCATCGCTGTGTGGGGGACGGCACTTTGTTATCAAAGCCTTTTGTGTGTTGGCGATGAACGCCTAACAATTGCTTCCTTTTGTGGTTGTGTTTTGCTTTCTAAATAATACAAATCTTCACAGAAAACTGTGAAGGAGAGGGAGAGCAACTTTGACGCTAGGGTTTAGAGTAATGGTGAATTCTTAATAAACTGTACCTCTGAGAGAAAACACAAATGGAGAGGCAGCATCTACAGAAAACTACAGGAATTAGAAAGAGGATTTTTTGAGAGAATGATGCAAAGCCAGTTCAGGAAGAAGGTAGCTGCTGTTTGGATGTAAAGCACATTGTAGTCTGCCATCACAGAGAATTGCTACAGTTAGCAAAAGTAAACATTTAACTGTCATTACAAATTTCGTTTTTTCCAGCTTCATTTAAAAACATCTCTGTCCACTACGTGCATCTTTTTCTTTGCTTGTTCAACAGAGTGGAGAAGGGGTTTTGTGTATCTGCTATTGTCATTGTTTAATACACAGTTGCTGTTTCTGCTGCAAGGCTCTTCAGGACTTTGGTATGAAAAGGTTCATGGAAATGATTCATGGCTTCTGCAGCTGGAGTCTGTGTGGGTGTTAGTGCAGTCTCTGAAATCTCATGTGGTCCCAGAGGACAAGATGTAGGTTAAGGAGTCACCCAAGAGAAGAGCTCTAACCACAGGAGGACGGAGAGAGCTTTCAGTCTCAAGGTTGTGGGAACTGACAGTGTGCAGCTCAGGAGCCTGTGAGGACATGCATGTGCAATGTTTAGTTTAATTACCCTCTTTACCTCCC
Organism: Myoxocephalus aenaeus; assembly: GCA_038501785.1. Taxonomy (NCBI): domain Eukaryota; kingdom Metazoa; phylum Chordata; class Actinopteri; order Perciformes; family Cottidae; genus Myoxocephalus; species Myoxocephalus aenaeus. The sequence goes on along the minus strand of JBAMJR010000051.1, from coordinate 5,138,619 downwards.
TAATAACACTTATAGCTTAATATTCACATAGTACACGCATAAATAACTAAGAAACATAAATCAATACAATAATGTTGTTAGCTATAAAATCATATTTCAAGATAGCATGGTACACAACCACATCGTCCACAGTGATAATAACAAGCACATACAATCTGATCCAACTATTTTTGTTCTTTTTACTAGTTTTAACCTAATTTATCTGTATTTTTGTAGTCAGTGTATAGCTGTAATTATTTGTTCATTTTTCCTCTATAATTTCACTTGAAACTCTTGGATATTTTGCACACTTATTTAGCCCCCCAGCCATTTTTCTCAAAAATTCTGAATGGTTTGCATACCCATACTAAATACAGAATATCTCCTCAATCATAAGGGCTATTTGAATAATTTCAAAAGGTATAATATACAGAAAACACTTGTGAGACCATGTAAGAGGTTCATATAGGAGTATATGTGTTACTGGTTTATGAACACAGGAAAGAAACAAGAAATATCTGAAAAAAGAAAACCTTTTAAAATCTTTATTAAAAAGAGGGGAAAAAAATCCTCTTTTTAATTATGCATATCATCGCCTTTGTATCTACTATAAAATAGCACTATGTGTTAACAGTATCTCAGCAAAGTTTAACTTTAATTAAGTAAAGTTCAATATTTGTTGTAATTAATTTAGTGCAGATTTCGAGAACCGTAGGTTTAGGTCCGCTGAAAGCAAAAATACCCTAACTTTCTTCCTGGATCTTGGACGCCTCTGGTTCCACAACAGAGGGGCTCTGCTCAAGCAGATCCACATATACATACCAGCAGCAAGTATCGTTTAATCCATAACTAAGTCTTATTTCAGATATTTTGTCTGGGAAAAAATGCATGTGGTTGGTATCTTGCTGAGGCTTTGTCTGACAGTGGTTTTGGCACAATTGGCGGATTCCGTAGGTCGTAAGCTTTCCAGAAAGGTGCGCCAATCATGTGTGGCATCAAGCTAGGGATATAAAAATGTATATTTTCATAACTTGGGGAGATCTCGAGTCATATTTATGGTTTATGTTAATATTTATGGTTGAATTGTGTTATAAACATGTACAATAGACTTATATGCTCTTGTAAGGCCATGCTTTTTTTTACTATGTCACATCAGTGGCTTTGGTATGGATTCATTGGAGCACGAGGACTTGGAGAGAGAGGAAGAGCTACAATAGGCTTCTTATTTCATAAGGACTATTTCTTTATTGAACTACCAGAAAACATGCTCTAAAGTGATATACAGTATATCGTTATTGAGATATATTATCTGTATCGGGATGGAAGTTTTGGCAATATCGCCCAGCACTAATATCAGGTTCACTGTATCTGACTCAGATGGGTTGCTCCAGACAAATGTGTATACATATTGTAGTTTAGTATATAGTTTTATTTTTTAACTGCTTCTGCATGAGATGTGTGCACAGTACAAAGTAGGGAAGGAGGTATCTTTTTTCGCTCTCTTTAAAGGGAACCAATGCCCCTCAAACTGTTTGAGCAAGTCCCTGTTATTATGCGGTATAAAAGATATGAGAGCAAGAAGAAAAATAAAAGGAAAGGTAGCTGTCATGTTTGCTAATGTGTGAAAGAGAGATAGCAGGACGGACTGCATGCACACGTGTGTGTGTGTGTGTGTGTGTGTGTGTGTGTGTGTGTGTGTGTGTGACGCAAGCACAAGTGATGGTGTTTGGGGTCATGAAGCAGGAACACACGCTGAAGGGGGATACTGAGTTGGAGAAGGGCTTTCCATGTTCTAATTTCATGCTTATCTTCATTTAGAGTGTTTTAAACTGCCTTCTGGGTGCCATTTGTTAAGGTCAACATAGACCCTTTTGTATAAGACCTGCCCTCTATGTGCCGCTCTTTTAAAAAAAAGAAACAAAGAAACATGCACTTTATTAATCCCCTTGGGGAAATTCTCCTCTGCATTTGACCCATCCCTGGATCTGCCTCAAGTGGTTGGCAAAGACGCACAGCAAGCATCTGCAAAGGCTGGATTAAAACAGTGTTCCTAAAGTGTCTCATTTCTTCTTTCCCTGAGTGTTTAAAGTACACAATCCATCATGCCAGTCAGAGATGTGTCAAGTGAAGTGACTATATAGTGTCTGTGACCTCAGTAGGTCGAGCGTAAAGCAACCTTTAACCACAAGGTTGGCAATTCAACCGTCAGTTACTACTGTCTGAAGTGTCCTTGAGCAAATGCAGGGGTCAAAAGGTCCCAAAAAATATTATAATAAGTATATTATTATAAGTTGTATAGGACGTGTGTGTCTTGGTGTCAATTATGCACTTTCTAGGATATTCAATAAGAGCATCACTTTGACACTGCAGCAACTGCTATGTGCTTAGTCTCACTCTCTTTAACCCTTTAAGCCCACACCCTAACCCTAATAACCCTAACCCTAACCCCTAATCCTATTTATTGTTTGAGTTGTGTTTAGAGGTTGTACATGGGGATTATATATTATTGTAGCCCTGATTTTTATGTTTAAGTTGATACCTAACATGTTTTCCTTTGGGGGGGGGGGATTTTTTCCATAATTCTTTTTTTGCACTGTGATTGGTCAGTGGGCCAGCGTGACTTCTGTCAACAGAAAGCTACCTAGCTGCTAGCAGAACTCAGTAGGCGTAAGAACAGTTCAGGCTGAAACACAAGAGAAGTTAAGACATTGTTAGTGTTTTGCTTGTTGTAATTCTTTTAACACTCAATGGCTGAAGGAGGAGAAGAAACGGACTTGGTGACAGATTTACCGACGACGCCTTTCTCACAGAGGGTTACGGGCATGTTTGGCGGTGACGATCCAAATATCGACTGCCACTGTCTAGCGGACATTTTCAGCCCTAAAACGGGAGGCTCGACTGTCCTCACTGGCGTGCATGGCCATCGAGAAGGACCTGGTACTAGGACTGAAGCGCACCGATAAACTGTACAACCGCGTCATTGAACTGTTTAACAAAGAACAGCATCTGGTGAGTGAACTGCTTTTGTGTTCTTACATCTGCAGTAGCGTTGTGTTAATGTGTCTATGGTGTTTGTAACACATCTCCGTTACCCCTGCGAGTCTCGGGCAGCACAAAGGGCAACACGCTAGGATTTGCGGTTTCTTAATAGCTTTTATTTATGTCAGCTGTTGGTGTGCCCTCCCGGCCTTGCGCGCCCGCCTTGGCTCGTCCTCTCCTCCGACTGTAACAGCTGTTGCGGCCATGTCGCCTCTGCTCCCCACTCTTTCCCGTTCCTAAGACGCTCCTGTTTTAACGGGGAGAGACACACACACACACACACACAAATTGCCCCCAGCTGAGGCTGATTATGCCTCATCCCTGCACCTGTTCCCTGAACCACACCCTCGATCAGTTCCCTCTGCAGCTGAGCCAACCCCGCCGCAACAGTGTTGTTTTTATTATATAATTAATATTGTTCCTTCTGATCGTGGCTCATGCTCTTGAGTGTGCAGTGTTTTAGTGCCGCAGTTTTGTTGGATTGTTTTGTTGGATTGTTTTGTCATGTTTTGTTATAACTAAATGTGACTGGTTCTAGTGAATTTGTTCTTGTTGATGTGGACTACATGCATTGTACGTTAATGACGCAGCATCCCGTCATGCGCGTATTTATGTAAACAATATCAGACAGCAGAGAAGGCCCAGGTAGAAAATGCACGGCCCGCCACTGCCTGGGCTCATACAATACACCACTGTGGTGGTGTGATTCTGTACGCTACGGTGGAATTTTTCATCCTGCGAACTTAAACATTTTTATATTTGAAAGATAAAGCTTTTAATAGTGTCATATGATTCCCTGCATTCATATCATTACAACAATCGTCAGACATTTCAACCTATGAAGTGGAAACTTTCAAAATCCCATCTGCTCGGTTATTCTAAGTGTAAAGGCAGCCACAGCAGAGACGTGTGTGAAAGCTGCAATATGATTCAGAAATTGCAGAAGATTGCACTATCCCACCACCACAACTGCACTTTGAGACTTTAAGCTGATGTACTAGAAGTTTCTCAAGGCTGACAGAGAGAAAGGAAGAGACATGGAGAGAGTGTAAGGTCTATCAGGGTGACTGTGCCTCTCCTCATGTCTCTGTTTTCCCCCATAAAGTGTATTATCCTTTACTGTCATTTGCTCCTACAATACCTACAGAAAGACTATAATTTACACACCTCCTTGCCTAATAATAATTATTTCTATATTCTTGTTGGACTAATTCATGTTATGTCACTCAAAAAAGAAACTCAGAGGATTAACATGTGGGGTTTGTTCTTCATATTTTCCCCTCGCCTGCAGTATCTGAAGGATACAGTCCTCTGCAGGCAAAGTACATCACATTAGAGACTGTGCTCTGCAAAACTGCTGCACGCTCTACCTCAATTACCCCCCCCACCAAAGTGGAAAGGTCAAAATCCCACTGAGGTCCCAGAGGGGTCAATGGAAGCCCCCCATATCAAAGGCAGTTCAGGGACTATATGGCACTTGTTTTAGACTCAACCCCTGATATTTTTGGAACCACTGACCTTCTGCTTTTGGATTCAAATGTTAAATATGACTCTGCCCTTGCGTCATTTTATTTCATTACATATCACCATACCCTAGGGCAGCTCAGTTACAGTAAAAATCATAATCATTGTTAGTTTGACGAATAACAAGATCACAAATATTTAACACGATTAGTCATTTACTTTGAAAACATAATGCATTTATTGAACATCTGTCTTAAACAAAAAATATAAATACTTACTTTAAAGCTACTACAAGGAACTTTCATTTTGCGTTGATTTTGGCGGTCCCTGTGGACGAAAGTGGTAGTGTTTCTAAGGCCCACAGTCCCTTTAGAAAACCTCTCATTTTACTGCAGCAGTCTGCCCTGCTCGAGTCTGAGCTGGAGGAGTTTCTAGTGCATTATCTGACCACCTGGCACAGATGGCAAGCATTGAGAATAACTATAAAGAAATAGACAATATGTTATAATTATTAAATAAACTGTTTCATAACCAGTTAACAGTTGCTCAGAGTAACTTTATGTAAAGGCTCTCTGTCACAGTCCCGGAAAAAAAAAAAAGTCTGCGCAGCACCAGCCATGAGCTTTACAGCACCCCTTTCACTTGGCCACAAGCAACTTTTCTCAGACCTTTCCATACAGACATAAAGGTGGTCGCGGTGCGTCTCGTGAGAAGACCTTCTGAGTTGAATCCCATGGGCAGACTCCCTCCATTGAGAAGTGTACAAATATGTTTGGTATATTATGAAACTGTGGCAGTACAAATTAATTAATTTGTATTTGTGTAAATGTACATGATTGTAAATCTGTAAAACCTAGCTTTGCTGGAGAGGCTCTAAGGGTAAAAGATGAATATGTTTACCATGTGAAATTAAGTATTATGACCTTGAAGTAACATTTTTTTTCTTCTTTCTGTAATGTAGAACCAATCTGATCTTTGTTTGTGTGTTTTATTCAGTCAATCATTACAATACAATATGATATATAATATACAAAACAGAAAGACTGAAAAGGTATAGGTAGAAGCAAAAAATGCTTATATATTCCTATCCTAAATTATTATTAACTGCACTCTAAAATGAGTTGACAGTTCTTACATTCATGTTAGCGTTGTTCCATAACTGAACTCCTACAATAGAAATACATCTTCTTTTAATCCCCTTTTTAGCTTTTTGTACAATAAACTTACAAACATCTCTCAAATCATATTTACACTCATGTATTGAAAACAACCTTTGTACACAGTATGGGAGTGACTTTGCTTTAGCTCTGTACATTGTCTGCATCATTTTATGATAAACCAAATCATTCAATTTCATAACATGTGATCTATAAAACAAAGGATTTGTGTGCTCATAGTAGCCAGCATTATTCATGATGCGTATCGCTCGTTTTTGTAACAAAACTGTTGAATTTATAGATGTTTTAAAAGATGACCCCCACACCTCCACACAATAAGATAAATATGGAAGTATAAGTGAGCAATAAATTATATACAAGGCCTTCAAACTACAGGCAAAAGTAGAACACTGAAGCAATTAAAACTGATTTTCATCATCATCTCAACATTCAGTAAAGAGGCATTTAGGTTTGATAGTTTCAATGCAAATAATCGTTGATGCCCTCAGGAAATCATCACAGTTTCTCTGCACTGCAAAAACATCTCGGTGCCACATACTTACATGTCCTCAAAACGCCCTTGTATACCTGCTGCTTCCCGGTTAGGGCACCCCCTGCTGCATTTATACATTCTCTCAGAATACAGTGAAGGTTCTGGAACTTTCAGATAAGGATTCTAATTTTGCCAGCGAGTGCACTTTGTGTCGACCACTAATGGCTAATAGAGTAAATAATTATAAAGCTACACTGTGATAAATCGCAAGGTAGCTTTATAATTAGTTTCTCTCTCTCCCTCTCTCGCTGCACTGAAGTGGAGGCAGAGAGAGTATAGCTCTGTTTTGCTATAATTATACAAACTCCAGCTTAATGCTAATCCGTAAAAAATATTCAGTTCATTGTCACGATGATCAAAACCCATACCTGTGTTTGCAGTTTGGAGTATCAGTCTCATGGCTCTCATCATGATTTCCAGCAGCAGAAAGCAGCAGTTTTCATCAAATAAGATGAAAACCCCACTGTATGTATGCCCTGCACTAAACGGCAGAAGTAGTTAGCTTAGTTTTTACTGTGGAGCATTTAACCGCTAAAGTGACAGATATTTCCCTCGAGAGTGGCTAGAGACCCCCAAAACAATATGCACTCTAAAAAAATGAATATTTTAATTAATTTCATCAGACGTGATGAATGTGCTCTGTGTTGACTGAATGTGTGAATTGACTGTTTGTTATTGTGTTTTTCATTTTAACTTTACAAGGTGAAAGCATATTGTGTTTATACGTTTTTGTGTAAACTATTCATAGTTAATAAAGATTAATCATCAGATAATTTTAGTCTTTTTTTTTAAGATTGAGTCTTGAAAGCATTTTAACAGCAATGGGAAGTGGTCTACTGAAGCACTCAAAGCTAAAGATGACCTTTTTTGGAAAATTGGAAGAATAATTTGGATGGAATCAAATATGAATCCTGGGAATTTTGAGTAAAAATGAATTTAAATTAATGTTGATGAGGCACTGTGTGGACAATGGGTTTACATGAATATCACATTAACTTCTCAGTCATCTAGATTATGTTGAAATCTTTAAACCTTGAAGTTATAAACAGCATCCTTGATACTAATTATATCAATTCAACATTAATGTATATTAAAGTACTAATTTGGAGTGTGAATTTCCCAGAGATCGTCCGCCATTTATCTATTCATTCGTAATAAAAGGTGAAGGTTGGGCGATATGTTAACATGTTTAGCCCAACAACTGGGGATTGCCAATATATTTGCACAGGTGTGTCTCCTGGCAGAGATAATACAATGACCAAAATCCCCAAAAAAACTACCACAGATGGACTCAGCCAAATACATATTTGTCCAATCGCCCAACCCAAGGTATTACTTGAACAAATTGTAAAGGAGAGAAATAGGGAGTGGCATTTAGTGTTTGATCTTCCTTGTGACCACTGCTGTGAAATCGATGGGCAAGAGGTCAGAAATCATCTCTTCTGGAAAAATTGTTTCTACAGCACTGTTAGGTCTGACAGAGTCTTTTTATGGTGTTACCACTTGCTACTTTACACACACTTTCTTTGTGACAGGTGTTCCTCCATCTTTCTTCCTTCACTTTCAGAGATTAAGGGCCATTATGTTTTCTCATAATCACAATCTAGACACAGACACAGGAGTCGCTGGAGATTTTGACAGTCATCCTCTGAAACTTCCTTCCTCCTCAGACATCTTGCTTTTCAAGACTTTTGAGCCTCACATCAATTTGTCATCATCATCATTTACAACCGTGTCGAACATCATATAAACCCTTTCCTCTACACTCCCAAACGGGAGCTGCGGGGGGTTGACTTCAGCCCTGAAATGATGAGGAAGTGCAGGTATCGAACTGCTTCTGGGAGGCTCAGAGAGAGATGTGAGTCATCAGCCTCGGCTCAGTGGCCAAGCTGCCCGCAGTCAGACCTGGATCACTTTCCCTCCATCAGCAGGATGTTAAGAGCCAGAACCCTGAGTGGTCGGCAAAGTGAGGTCTGAAAGGCGGGTGTTGCTGAGCAGTTTAACAGTGCGTGGTATGGGGTACGAAATGTGTCATTTTCTCTGGAGGTAATCCAATTCGGATTTGTCTGCTTGGGTTTGACTGAAAACCAGGCTGGACTTGCTGTACCTGAAACTTTGCTGTTACTTGTTTTCATGTTGAAGAAATACAACTATGATAATGCTCTGTTGGTTTGTAAATGCAGTTCTTACATGTAATTGGGCTGAGTTTAATCCTTTATGTCTCATTACGAAGCAACATTGCAATGCTCCATCACATTCAAACACAAATAGATTATTTAAAAACATACTCAGTTGCCACAATGTTAGGAACCACAGACTAATGCAGTCCCAAATGTCCTGCTTCATAACAACCTGCAACACATCCTACCTTCATCAAAATCATTATGCCTTTTTTCTGTTTAATAGAAAGGTCAATTACACTTTACAGTCATTTCTGGTGCTATTGTAATAAGTTATATTATTAGGTGTTTCTAATATTTTGTCCACACCCTTTATATCACTGAGGGCATGCTAAACTGGAAACTCAGTGTATATTTGCAATAACAAATGTAATTCCTAAGTATTTAACAGATACTTCCCACCCTCGTTTCAGCAAGTGTCCCAAAACGACAAACCAATTATTACTTTCAAGCGTCGAAGCCCGAAATGAAGGAGGAATTTAGCATCAGATCAGGAAATGCTTCTGTGTCACTAAAGATGGCATGACAAACTATTTTAATTTTGTTGTTAAATTTGGAGGAACATTCTTTGGGATGACTGGATGCACAACTGTGACTGATTTGAAATGACAGAAGTGAGTTGTGATTTTTAGTGTTTAGACAAGCAAATTGATGAACTGTTTGTTTTCTAACCAAAACCAGAGGAACCCTTTACCTTAGCTATATTTACTTGAAAAGCTCATAATTAATTAAAACAATTTTTTGCGGTCTCTTTTCCCCCATATCTTGGTCTTTTTGAGAGCTCTTCAGAAATGAGTGTACACAACCCACTTACCAACCACTTTCTCATCAAAGTACCAAACTGCACGGATTGACTCTACTTACAGGAGTCAAGTGGAGTCTATTTTTCAAAGGGGCGACTGCGTTGTAGCGGAGGCAATTACAAACAAGCTTTCTCCCCCTGAAGAGCTGCCAACAAGTTTACGCCTCTGTCAGCAGTTTGCTGCTGGGCTACTGTTGAAACAACTTGATATTTGCAGTCTGAGTTATCACCAGTGGTGTATAAAGTACCCAAAAGCCGTACTTGAGTAAAAGTAAAGATACCTTACTGGAAAATTACTCCAGTAAAAGTAAAAGTCACCTTTTAAAATACTACTTGAGTAAAAGTCTTAAAGTATCTGATATTTTCTGTACTTAAGTATCAAAAGTATTTTTCTGATATAAAATGTACTTAAGTATTGAAAGTAAAAGTACAAGTACATGCTTTTAATAAAAAAGCAAAGGGTCAGAATTTTGAGAATTATGAAGTGTATTCTTTTAAGTGCTGTGGCCACCATGACCAAGGACAAGCAGTTGTGTTGATACAATAACTGGGTTGGCTGGGATCCATCCATATATATTATGTTCAACATAATATATTGTACCTAAGTATACTGTTGCATCTACTATGAACTTATCATCATAATTCTCCAAAAAGCAATATGACACTATGAAGGACTTGCAACATAAGTATGCTCATTCCGCCCGCCGTGGGTCTCTTGGTACCGGTCTGTGGGACTCTTGGTACCGGTCTGTGGGTCTCTTGGTACCGGTCTGTGGGTCTCTTGGTACCGGTCTGTGGGACTCTTGGTACCGGTCTGTGGGTCTCTTGGTACCGGTCTGTGGGTCTCTTGGTACCGGGCCACAGAAAGAATGAATGAAACATTTCAATTAAATAAAAAAAAAATCAAGGCCGGAAAGATGTTTTATCGTGAAAAATGACCGCATACATCCGTCTGTGGTAACCTCAGACGGAATCTCTTGACACATGTCAAGATGTTACGTTACTCTAAAAATGAAACGTAAGTCTGTTACAACTCTGTCGGTGATCTGGAAACCAAGGCAAAGTATCCTGAGATCGCCAAAAAAGCATGGAAACCTGCTTCCATTCCAACATCCTGTCTTTGTGCAGCGGGTTATAAGTTAAGCAGTAGACTGGACTAAAGGTTTAGTTAGCAGTAGAGTCAGTAGACTGGACATAACGAACACACGTCAGGTGTCGTTGTCTCCCGTCTCTCCGAGGTCGGACCCGGTCTGTGAAAATATTGTCTTCACGTAACCGGTCCGTGACGCATAAAGGTTTGGGAGCGCTGGACTAGAGGATGTAGAGGGAAAATGCAAAACATTGTGATTCGCAAAACCTGCTTGGTGGAGTCTGTGTTTCACCACAGTCCCCGATTTTTTTTTCTAAAGATAGATGTGATTTTGTAGCGAGTAACGAAGGTTTCAGGAGAAATGTATCGGAGTAAAAGTATCATTTTTCTTTGCAAAATGTAGTGAAGTAAAAGTAAAAGTAAACAGAAATATAAATAGTAAAGTAGAGTACAGATATCCCCAAAAACTACTTAAGTACAGTAACGAAGTATTTCTACTTCGTTACTATACACCACTGGTTATCACCAAAGTTTGTCTACCTGCTTAGGGGAAGAAGAAAAAAACACGCCTAGTATATATCCTGTGTAATCAAGGAGGCATCACTTGAAAGGATTAAAGATGTCTTGAAGTGGGGGAACAATGGAGTCTTCAAAGAGCAAGCGGGAGGAGACTGGGTAGAGGAGAACCACTGGAACCTAACTTCCACTGCCCTCAAGCAGTGGAATTAAGCAAAGCAGTGGGAAGGATTATTAATGCACTGTGGTGCATCGCAGGTGTTTATCTCTTTTTGGTGTGGCCCAACATATAACTCCAACCTGCAGCTGAAAGGTTGCTTTTTTGGCACTCTGAGCAGAATAGATTATCTGTGAAGAACCTCACCTGAATGCATACATCCAAGTAAGATGGATCATATTTGGCATTGGTGGAAAATGTAGACATATAAGTAACACTGATGTAAATATGCTCAGGGGAACTGTAAATACAATTTGATAGAAAAAACAACTAATCCATTTTTTTGTGTGCAGATTTAACAATAAGGAAAACTACTATTAGTTGCAGCCCCATTTAATATAACACAGTATGAATGTAGTATTTGTGTATTCTTAGACTTTAATTAAGAAGGTAACGGAGGACAAACATGTAAATCGAGCATAACATGTGAAGGTTTTCATCTTGAGCACAATGAGCCATTGTTTGCATGACGACACTGACTGGCCGCAGGATGTGAACACCCTTTACTCTATATTTCATACCAAGAACATCAACAGATCAAAAGGTCACCTCATCGTCATTCGACCACACAGCCCACTCACGTATAGATTATATCTTGTTTGTACTCACTTCTTATAGTGCCAGCATTTTGTACATGATGCTTACACAACAAACACCAATTCAAACCATGTAATTGGTTTGAATTGGTGTTTGTTGTGTAAGCATCATGTACATAATAGAAGTGCAAGATTTCCCAAATGATAATATTGACATGCTGAAAGAGAGTAAAGAGTGTGATGCTTCATGTGCATGTGAACCATCCTTCCCCTCTCTCTTAAACTGTTTCCCGACTCCCTGCAGGGAAATACGTGGCTTTTCAGAGATGGTTTTGTAATGCAGTCCGCTGAGAGAGGACAGACATTTACTCTGACACCGCTGGTATTTTGAGATTATTAATTCATAGGATGGTTCCGGTAATGAATGTATTTATATGTGAGGGTAAGGACCTTTGAGTGCACATAATATGCAAACACACGTCCATTTAACGATGTTGACAGTTTGCAGTCTTTGCGTCAATTTAACTCGCATTTCCTCCGTATTTCCTCTTTTAAACTTGCAATACTTTCAGCTAATCAACCTGTAACAGAGTGACATTTTTCTGTGTGTCACAAATGGTCAAGCGAATAAGAAAATAGTCTGGGGATTCAACAGTGCTTTGGTCGAATTTACATATTGTTAAGAGTTCTTAATTTATATGCATGGTCATACCAAGGCCATGAAGCCGCAGTCAAGTTGACGCAGACTGACAGCTGACAGTAGCCCCGCTGGGAGATTAGCACCAGAGGTAGCAAATATCATGCATACAGGACCAGATGACAGTGGTAAATACTCACTAAGATAATGAAGGAAGAGCTAAACTGACATTGATAAACTCCAACACACTCACACCACAGAGACTGTTGGTGAATAAAATATAGTCCAGTCGTTTGTTGCGAGCTTGTATTTAAGCTCATGTAAATCAAATGTATACTACAAAAAGATAAAGTGGACAAAGTTTTTAACTAAACCCACAGAGAGGCTCATTGGAGTCATTGATCTTTGTGAGGGACCCTAATTGCTGAGGATAATAAAGAATTGATTGAGGCGGTCAAGAGGCAAAACACATGAAATGCATGCCAGCACTCTCTCTGTGTGTGTTGAAGCGTATGCATGCTTGAGGTAAACAGATGAAATCTAGAATTAAAAGAGATTTGAACACATTATAAATAAATAGTGTTCAGGGAACTAAAACTACTTGGTGAATAATAAGAGAAAAACGTAGAGATTTCAGTCGTGCATACAGCTATGCTTCCACTTCCCTATATCACCTTAAAGGTGCAGTGTGTAGGATGTGGAGGAATCTAGTGGTGAGGTTGCAAATTTCAACCAACTGAAACTTCTCCCGTGTGACAAACGTGTCGGAGAACGAAGATGCCCGACACAAAACTTGAAAATGCAAATGTATTTATATAATGCGTCTATTGGGAAATATAGTAGATAGCCTCCCCTCTGCACTTTTATAACGTTACAAAGGATGAATAAAAAAAAAAAAAAAGGATACATCCCGCTCCGCCCTCCAACAATAAAAACATAACCTTGATCCAGATGATCAACTACTGAAATGATGGTATGTGCTTATTTGAGTCCGGTACGAGCAGATGACAGCACCCTGAGGTCCACCCGTGGAACAATTAGCAGCCCAAATGCACTGTACACTGTGCCCTGCAGAGACCTTATGAATATTTCACAGCAAACAAGAGAGGCTGCATGTTTCACAGCACCGAGGGTCAAATAGAGTCCTTTGTTCATTAGAGATGCAGTGCTAGGGTGAGCTAAAGGGAACGTGTAAATGCTCTTCCACAGCTGCACGATGCTATGTAAATATAACTGATAACATGAGCAATTTTACACACTGAACTTGGGGTCAATCCACACCTGTGGCCAAATAAATGTACACTCAGCGCATATTTGAGATGCAGACAGTGTGTTTATAGTGCTGGAATGTATCCACTAATATTCAAGAGCACACTCTCCTTGTTGGAAAAAGACAATGTCCTTCAAAAACGAAATGAAATGAATATATTTGGTGACTCTGAACTTACTTACATTATAGTAGTATTGTTACATATTTTAACACATTTACCTTGCATTACCACCACTAGAGTAGCAACTATTCAGCAAAGTATTAGCATGTCTGACATGTTGTGGTACTGGTGCTGTGCCCGTTCAAAACATGCCTGTTCGGAACAGGCCTTTGGTTTGGCATCCTGTGTTGCAGCTTTCTCGAACCGCTCATCCAAACAACTTCACACTGAGCACCCTTGGGTCCTGAGCATTACACCTGCCAAGACATAGTTGCATCCCTTGGCAATGCTGGAGTACACAGGTCATCTGAGATCAAAAGCTCACACAAACATTGAGATCAGGCGGTACCCAACATGCTGTTCAGCAGTTTAACAGTTAATAGGGGTGCCTTCTTAATAATATCATCAGTTTTTTCCACGTATGTCTCAAGTAACAGATACCCTTTCATTTTAATCAATGCAGCTGTCTGCATCAGCTCTTGCAGGCTCATTTTTCAGCTGCGCCTAAGGAACATAACCACGACCGGAAGTCTATTTCTTCGACAATATGCACATAGAATTGAGGTCCATGCCAAATAAAAATCCACTGAATGAATATTTGTAACTACATTTGGTCACCTAGGTTTTCCTAAACCTAAGTGGTTGTGTCGCCTAAATTCTAAATTCCTGCAATACAAGGTTTATTTTGAAAAGATGCCATGCATGTAACGAGCGTGTATTGACACGCTGTGACTGAGATGTGCAAAACTAAAGCTAGATGGGTACGGAGAGCATCGTAGATTGAAGGTTATTGCAACTGACCAAGCTGCGTTATTTGATGCATTGGTGTGAGAATGTGTTGTGAGCCATAATCAGATGCACAAATTGATGAGCTTCACTGGGCGTAAAAGTCTAACTGAAGCAGCTGTTGAAGCCTCACTCAGGCCAGTTAAGAGCAATCAGGAGTCGACAATGAATGATGGCATAAAACAGCTAATGAAATATCATTTTTTTAAGTGCGCATCACAGCAACCACAAAAGGTCCTTATTCATACTCATAAATAATAATTAGCTATGAACAGACAGGCAGACATAGGAAATACACACGCACACATGCACGCATGAGTAAATACATGATCATGTGGCGGAGATAATCAATGTGTTCTGTAGATCAAAAGAGCTCGATACTGCACTTGCTTGGGTCCTCGATACACTCACCAAGTATAACGTTAATTGGATAAACGATTGTCGAGACAATTTAAGGACAAGACATATGGTTCCACTCTAGTTAGATATGTATTGTCAGTTACATCATTATATGGTAATGCAATTGATCACATATCTCACACTGTTTTGTTCACATGTAAAGGAAATCCAACTTACTAAAAACCACCCTGCAGAAGTTATGTGTAATCGTGCATTTGCAAAAAAAAACACACTCACACCTTTCATTGTTACTTTCAACTGCCACTATGATCCTTTCATGTCAGAGGTTAATTTGGGATGCTGTGTCTTATTGTTTAAAATCATAGTACAGCCCACTTACTTGTACACAAATATACTGTACAACATGAAACCAAACGTAAATTCAAAACACGAATTCTCATTGTACAAACGATTGCAAAAACGGTTCCACAAACTGACACTCCCACGCTCACCGATGCAAAGTTCACACACACACACATGCAGGACATACCCGCACACACATCCTCGGGGTACTATCTGACTCATTTCTCATCGTCTGCTCACTTACAACCTCCTGCTCTGTGACTACGGGCCAGAGTCTCAGTGTGTTTCTGAATGTGTCTGCATGTGAAGCAAAAGGAGAAATGCATTTTCCCCACAACCTCAATGCCATGTTTGTTTGACAGGAGTCTCCACAGCCCCTCTCCCTTTGCTGCCTATTAACTGCAATTAATGTGCCACAGTACTTATCCTGCTTGCAGTGATAAAGTCATAAAAATACATTGCAAACGGATTTAAGCAACGGAATTCAATCAAGCTGTAGGGGCTGTTCAGCGCGAGCCGACAGTCTCTTCACGCTCTGCGTGATTTCAATGAAATGAGATCAAAATACATGGAGTGTAGTAAAGAATACAAAATCTGGTCCTTCTATTAAATAGCTTGATCTGGAAACCTGGAGGCAACATCACCAAACAAACATCACATCACCTTCACGGATTGGTTCCACATACACACCTGTTGGTTACCAGTTACCAGGATGTTGCTGAGGTCTGGATAGTCCTCACATCTCATGGCAGCTAAGCATGTGTGTGATATGTAACAACAAAATATGTTCTTTGTAGCTGACCCCCATAATGAAGTGTGCTTTTTCTGATCTGATGCCTCCATCAGCGGGACGACGCCTTTTTCAGCGCCATCCTAAAATAAACCTGTTTCATTATCTTGACAGAACCATGGTAACGGTTTGGTTAGGGTTAGGGCCAGGTCATGATTTGGGTTACTTCAGGTCAAGGGGACCTTTTTTGTTATGGTTATAATATTAACTACGTGGTTTAGATTGTCAGTAGGAAAATAGGAGCAACCCTTGGTCTCCTAAGTCAAATCCTACGGTTGACTCAACCAACTAGCTTGGCCTCCGCCCCATGCAGACGTTGTCTCTATAACACTACAGTGTTATAGAGACAACACTGTACTTCTTTCCAACAGACTCCAGTTCAAAGTCCTACAGAGAGCTTTGTTACTTGAACATAACCCCATGAGGTTTTTGTCCAGGAAAAAGTGAAGTTGAGACTTCAATAAGCCAATGGCATGCCCCTGAAATGTATCCTTCAGTGCCAAAGAGATGAAGTGATGTTGTTCTCATGAGGCACAGGATGATTCCTATAATGATCCACGTGCCCAGAGTTGTTCCATTGTCCTCCCTGATTTGTCCTCCAAAGCAAGGTAAATCAATTTGCCATCATAGGGATCCTTCAACTCTCTGTGCCCCCTCAGCTTCCTCCATCAGACTCCCTCCAATACCCCCTCGATCTTGATAGAGTAGGTTTTCCTTGCTTTAACTGTTGTTGTTTTTTGCTCCGATTGAGGCCTTATGCTTTTGGGAGAATCTGACTATCCTACAATCCACCACAGTCTTCCCCACCAATCTGGAGACAATGTAAGGTTAGTGGAGGGAGCGGTAAATTATGAAAATATTTTCAGAGGCAGCGATGCAAGGCCACTCGAGTTAGGGTGCTAATGTAGCGTTGCCCATAAGTGCGAAATGGTATTGAGGTAGCGGGCGCTGCCAGCGGCGTTGCCATTAGGGCTCATTTCCCACTCTTAATGGCACAGGCACCTTGTTTAATAAGCATGGATTACAGGTCATAAAAGGCAATGGAGCACACAGGCTGGGAGGGGGAGAAAGGGAGGGAGGAGAGAGGAAGGGATCGCCTGAGGAGAGGAGGGGAGGGGAGAGGAGAGAGATACCAGGGTAGAAGAGCTGCCTGTAAAAAAGAAGAAAAGACAAGTGACAGATGGAGACATGACAACGGGAAGAGATGGGCGCTGAGATGAGGAGGCAAAGTTGCGGAAAAGATGGGTGTTTTGGCAGTTTACTATACATGCTAAACAACTCATTAACTGCAAGGGAATCTGGATTTTTGACAGTAATCAGCCTGTTAACTTACCTTACATTACCTGTTCATTTGTTTCCGGCCCTTCTCCTCATGCAGTATTTGAATGGTAAAGTTTCTCAAGAATGGCAGCAAACTTATAATGTCCACAGGGATTCAATGGCCCAAAAGTTTAGCTTTCCATGCTGCCTTTTTGTTCCTGACAGACTTTCTCCTGCCCTTTTGTTGACAGACAAGCTTGAATCCTCACCTAAAGATCCACGAGCCAGGTCAACTAGGAAACTACTAGGCCTGATTCCTATTCTGAGCATGCCATTCCTTCAAAAGAAAATATGATAAGTTGATTGAACTCAATATAAATAATCTTGTTTATATATCTTGTTTATTATCTTAAAAAAATAAGAAAAATGAGAGTGGAGTATCCTTAAATTGCGCCCCATTGCTATTCTTGAGGAAAACAGACATTAGAGTGTAAATTACTTTAGTTGCTCACATTTCCCCACTGGCTGAGAATTATGCTGTGCTGAGGATCATTGATGTCGTGGATGAAACTATGAGACGTGCCTGCTCCCTCTTTCTCATATAGGTATCAAGTTCTCACTCTCCAAGGCAATGATGGATTCTTTATATATTTTTTTTTAAATAGCAGAAATTTTGCAGCAGCAAATATGAAAGAAGAAAGAAAATCGATTGGAAGTTTGTATAAGGCAAATGTTGTTTTGGGCTACATACAGGCAGAGATGTATGTAGTAAATTGAATGAACCATTGTTGCACAAGTCAAAGAGACAACATTAATACTGGATGGAAACATTTAAATATGTGATAATGCATGTGTGCACACGGACACCTACAAACTCACACGCCGCACTCCTCATTTAGCTCATCTTTCAACTCTCGGGCTCTGGGCCAATTAGTTCACATCAGAGGATATTAATTTCAACCATGGCACAGTAGGACATCATGGACACCCCTATTATTCACTCATCATGGCTTAATGTTAACCCCATGCTGGGATCATTAAGGATTCATCATGTTTTTCACAGCTTTTTACAACCTGTTGATGAACTTGGAATCCAATAGCGGCTGTTACATGGCACTCTGCTGGGTCTAGTCATAAAGTGATGGATTAGACGCTGACGTGATTGAGTTAGTACTCTGCTATAATTAACCTTTCTGCCCTCTAGAGCTCATCAATGTTACTACAAGAGGTTATTTAAGTTAAGTTAAATTCTTTGTATAGCTTTAGTTCAATAATGCATGTGGGTTATGTACACACAAACGTTACACATTTCTAAGTAATACATTTTAATCACACATCTTGTCAAATATACAAACACATCTGCATGCACATGCATTTGCACAGCTGCACTGTCATCTCATCGGCTTTTAGAGGATTATGAACAAAATGTACGACTCAGATTCATCAGACTGATAAATTAATAGGAAGTCGAAATAGTATCAGAAGAGATCCTTCATCAGATGATTTAATGATTCAAATGTGACATCCAGCAACAACAGCTGCAGTTAGGACAAAGTTATTGAATGTTTTATACGTTGTATTGCATTGTGTTGTGAAGCAATCTCTGCCCGTCAGTATTTGTTCATGAATTTGCCATAGAAGAAATTGGAAGCATATCCCAGCATCCTCAGGGTAATCTACACTTAGAGTCGCTTATATCTGCATTGTGTACAAATGAGGACGAGATAGAAAAGACTGTGGTCCCAAAGAGAGATGCACAACAAAGAGAAAAAAAATGGCAAAATGAGAACTCCTCAAGAAAAACGCGGTAATTAGATCTAAACTTTGGATTTTCAATGAAAATGTTTGTAATATGAATCTGCATGCAAGTAGATGAAAAGGTGGGTGTTTGTTTGTGTCAGAATCTTGTTTTATCTCAAATTCTCAGCTTGGTTATGACTCCACTTCAGAGATGATTTCTTGGAGGCAGTAGGCGTTCACACCTCTCTGTTCCCTCCAAATGAAAACTCCATGGCAACCCTTCCTCTTTGAGAGTGATGGGAAAATGAAATGATGCGTTTGATATAATATTAAAGTTTGTTTGATTGAACTCTTCTTCCACCCTGGTAATGAGTCAAGGCATCTTTTTAATTATAATCGTATTATGTGATTATAAAAGTTTGTCTGAAAGATGCATTACGCGGTTTTAGTTTCTGACATAACTCATTAAACTGAGAAAGGAATGCAAAGATTGTGAGGTGCAGTTACTGAAGTTAGTTTTATTCTATTCTTTTTGTAGCAAACATCCACAGAAAGATGATAAAACTGAAATGTCAGTGACACAATCTGAACTAATAGACTTTGTCTAGAGACAGGCCTCAGAAACCTGTAGGTTCATGGTTTAACTCTCAACGTACCGTGTGCCCGGACATCCTCAGAGCAGATTAGACTCTCGACACTCAGACCGTTAAGAGTGAGTCTGCCATGTTTTATGACCCCATCTTTCCATTTTACGATCTACATTCCTGAGGAGCGGAAAGACACAGAAGACACATCCAATTGTTCAATCCAACGACTTAAAGAAACTGGGTTTTGACACAGCATGCACCTTAATTGATATGCTACGCCCAGTTAACACATGTTTAGTAATAGGAAGAGACATGTACCACAAATTCAGACATCAGCCCACTGTTTACCTGCATGGGCTTTCCTCTGCAGATTCCCTCGCAGTTGGGCAATATCTTTAGTAAAGTCAGTGCTGCAATCAATTGTGAGTGTGGCTCATTGGTTATTATGCCTGTCTTACACTCAGAAGATCAGTGGCTCGAGTCCCAAATTGCGTAGTTTTTTTTTCTGCAATTTTAACAATTATCCCGCGGGCCGGACTGGACCCCCTGGCGGGCCGGCCGTATGTTTGACACCCCTGATTTACATAATGCTTTTACAGTGTCAGTGTGTCAAAACATACAAACAAACCTTCCGTAGCAGCTGGCTAGAAAAGGTTTGCTCAAACAGTGGGATATTTGCAATGAAATCGGTTTGTGTGTGTGTGTATAGTTTGTTTGTGAATAAACAGGGTTGTGCATGGTAAACAAGCATGTTGCCAAACACAGACACAGACACACACACACACACACACACACACACACACACACACAGATGAACAGACACACATGCACACATAATGACACACAAGCTGCAGTGTGTTCAAGTGGGCCACTAATATCATTTGTTTAGCATATTGCGTTTGAAGTTCCTGACTGCAGCGCAGGTTTGCTATCCCTCAAAAGAATCCCACCGTTGCAACATTTATGAGATGCGAGAAATGAACCCAGAGGAGCGTCTGTCATTGCATTATGCTGACGCATTCAACAAAAAGATGCTAAAAACACTTGCTAACTGGACCCCTGCGGTGTCACACATATTTGTGATGGATACCAGCAGACTCTCACAATCTGTTCTCTCACTTCCCCTTGCAAGAAAGAGGAGAGATCAAATTAGTTAATCTCTGCGGAAAAACTTTTTTTTTTCCACTTTAAAGCGTGTTCAGCACAAAGTGTTGATCAATGCCGTTAGATAGCCCGTCTTAAACCCTAAGCCCTGGCACCACTTCACATCAGATGAAAGCAACGATGATTTGCTGCGAATCAGCATTTAGCCGCCCACACAACATTGGGACAGCAGTGGACCTGTAACCTTTAGAGCTCGCCATCCACCATCGTCTACCTCCTGGTTAAATCAGCAGGAAAGTTTCTGATAGCTCTATACAGCAATTAATGAAGTTGAAACTTTCTTACATTATTTGTATTTTACATAACCATCACATAAAACATGAGTAGGAGTATCCACCCTCAACATTCTCTTTCCTACAGTGGTAACCAAATATATTTCAGAAAATTAGGAACAATTATTTCTTGAGTTCTAGAGAGATTATGAAATGATACCCACCATTCTCTCAATAACAGTACATTTGGATTGTATTATTCAGATCACTATCTTTGGGTTTTTGACAAGGCAAAGAGATGAAGACAACACAGGTCACTGCCAGATTTACTGCAGGCCAGAGCTGTCATCTTCAGGTCTGTTAAGGAATAAAAGGAACATACTAACAGCTATTGCAAGTAAATTTGCTGGCATTATGGATGACGCTTGGGGCAACAAATTGCGAGTCGCCATGCGTAAGATTAAGAGAAGGGAGGGAACGCGATTTGAATGAAACATGAAAGGATAAGTGTGTGTGCACGATATGCATCAAGTTCTTCCTCTCCCAAGCAGGGCATATTATAATCAGCTCAGCGCCCGGGGGATTCAGGGAGTGAACAACATGTGCAGAAGCAGAGCTGGTGAGGCCGGATTTGCGTGGATCAGACAACGAAGGAAGAAAAATAAAGTATTCCTCTGTGTGTTAGATATATACAGATATATACAATACATGAGCTATAAACCTGCACGACCTGCGTTATCATCTTACTTCCTGTCTCGTCAATTTTGAGGTTTTTCTGCGATTTTATTTGTCGGCCAATGTGCTGCGTTTGTGTGTCTCAGTACATATACTGGGCGAGTCTGTGTGAGAGAAACACCGAGGCAGGATGTAATGGCTGAGACAGGAAGTCTTGTTAAATGCCGATGCCTTAGGAAGAAGCCTGCAGGAATCAGGGGGCTGTCAACCTGCCAGGACCCCAGGGACCAGCCGGTGCCCAGGAGGCTTTACTTACAAGCTGCAGGCAGAAAGGCTTTGATGAATTTCCTCCATTATGAGCAACAGTCAACATGCTGCCGAAAGACACGTGGTATTAAGAAGTGCAGGGATGGCCATTCAGTAGCAGATAATACATGAATCTGTGCTAAATTCTATTACAGTTCATTTATGACAATTTAAGTCATGGTCTATGACTTTGAATGAGGCAAACCTCATTTGCTCAAGAACAGAGTGCTATTTTCTGGTTTGATCCACTGTTGTTGCTGCTTGGTACGCCTGCCTTAACACTATTATATTTTTTAAATCAACATTTAATTGCTGGACAAAATATGTCTCCTAATTCAGTGTAATGTTAATTCTCAGTGTATGCGCACTGGAGGTTACCACATCACAGAGTGTGAGGATAAATCAATGGTAATACTTACTTTCTTTCTTATTATTATTTTTCTGTCAAGCAAACTGTGATCACACATGACTGTCAAGAGCCAATTCAGCATACGCTGCTGTTAAAGATGAATCAGTCTGCCGTTCAGCAGAGACAAAACATTAGGCTGACACGCATCACAACCAATCTGTGATATATAGAATTTGATACCAGCCTCCAATAACCAATTTCAGTGACACACACAAACACACACACACACACACACAGGTGGCATATCCCATCTCAGCCAAACTACCTGGGGACCTTCATTCGCAGCCTCATACATCACCGAGATAACAAAATACTTGGGGGGCTGCCCATTCCATTGTAACAAATGGAGAGTCTTCCTGTATCCAATTATAAATAATGTGGCATCTTTACAAGAAGATAAAGCATCTGATTTGTATCATGTGATAGAGATCAATCAGAAACTATATTAAATAACCACCTCACCTTTTTGGTTTCCTTAATAGCTGGGACAGTTTTTTGTAGCTCGGGGTACAGAATGAAAATGGATGGGGATAAGAAGGGCAAGAAGCTGGGAAAGATAACTATACTCTGACCTTGTAGAGGTGGTCTTATACATACAGGCATGGCTGGTGTTGCTACAAGGCTCTCCTGTTTGTTTACTTCTACAAACTGAAATATGTTAAACAAAAAGTATATTTCCCTAAAATAAGCCCACTGGTTATTCATTTGTAGGTTGAGATGCTGTCATTTTGCACGAGGTAGATCACATCTGTATACTATGAACAGGATGGACCTGAGGGGAACATGTATCAGTGTATCTGGCGTGCATGATCGCTACACTACAGGGAAAGAGAAAGGGAATGCCCTGCTGTGTACGATACATAATGACGCTATCAAGAGGTCAGTGTAATTAAACATAGTATGCAGACAGACTTATCAAGGCGTCATGGTAATTAGATACATACAGGAGAATAGCACAGAGGCTGCGGAGTGCGTGTAACAACGGGGGCACACACATAGGAAGGAGGTGACACATTACGGTGTAGTATTCACTGAAAATCCTTTCCGAGAAACCCATCTGGCAAGGGCTCCTTGCTGAAACCTCATCCAGCGTGACTTGAATAGGTCTGTGATGTTTTTAGTTTTTTTTGGTGGTGGTGGTTTCTCTGCTAACCAGCAGAGTGGCTGCTGGCACTTTCAAGGACGCATTCAAATGATGAATTAGTGATTACGGCTGTTTGGTAAAGTGAAAAACTAAATGGAAAAAGAAAAGGAAAATTAGATGCGTTATTCAGTCAAAGACACACAAACAGATGAGGGAGGTTGTCTGGGAGACGTTTCCATTAATCATTTCTAAAACCAAATCACCACAAATAATGAAGTAGGTTGTGTTGTTACTGGAAGCATATCAACTCATGGCGTGCCAGGAGTTTCTTTAAAGATGATCAAAGAAAGATGTGGCTGTAAGACATCAATAAAGAAATCTTCTCTCAGACCCATGTTGAAAGCCTCAGATATATTACCTCTAAGAGGCTGTTGGTTCTTTAATATTTAAAGCAAATGAAAAGATGTTAAAAACTAAACCACAAAAGAAATCATAAGAGAAGAAAAGTTAGTGTCTTAAATTGTTCAACCGTAAGACTCTTTCATGTTAGGCAAACACTTGATCCTTAAAGAACAATTGATCCACCACAGAAGGCCTGGTGAGTCGTATTTGCCTTCGTCATATTACACTCACACCGACAGTCTGGATCAGAACAAGGAACGAGGCGCCACAATTCCCAGCTCATATTTTTAAAGCAAAGCAATCAATAGATTTATATGAGAATGTGTGTAAGTTGCTCAGTTGGTAGACACATACAAACCTTGTGCCGTCACTGAGGGACTTCTCGAGAGAAGTTTGAAATGGAAAAGAGAAATTGGAGAATGTATCTCACTTTGTCCGGCCATTACCTGAACATTCAACCTTGGACACGGAGCCACTGACCACAGCTTTGAAATTATGTTGTCAAATCCCGACGGGAGGAAAAACAACCTCCCCAAGGTCAAACGGCAAGGTACATATCGTCTGTTTCCCAAAGATGAAAACCCCCCGGAGGGCAGTTAATCCAAGACCCAGGTGATATCCACCCTGACCTTGAGCTGCTACAGAACACATGAGACCTGCATTGTTCTCATGCATCACAGACTTGTGTGGTCACGACAGCAAAGTAAACAGCATTTCTACTTGGCCTAATGAGGTGTGACAAACCATTGCTCTCAGGTTGAGCAAAACATCAATATCACCTGATAGTGGAGATGGAGCACAAGTGATCGGTGTGTCTTGATTTTTTTTTTTCAGCCAATCAGGTTGGGGAATTTATCATTTTGGCCTTTGATGTGGAGAGTCAGTTCTGGGGCCAGCCTGAAACATTGCAGATGAGCTCTCGTGACGAGGTGATGGATTGGAAGGGCTCATCAGGAAATAAAGTGTTCAGTGATTAAATAATTGTGTTAAATGTGCTACAACTGTTGGAACTAACAGTCAGGTTTGAGGAAAACTGTCTGAAAATTACCATTTGTAATCCTCAAAAATGAAACATGTTCAGATTTTCTTTTTTTATAAGTGTACTGCTTATTTTTATTGAGTGTCTTGAATCGAGATATATATATATATATATATATATATATATATATATATATATATATATATATATATATGTTTTTGTCTTTCACTTCAGTCTCTCTGTCCCATGTTTTATCTCGTTCTGGAGCAGTCCTCAAAAGTTTTTTTTCAAAAGAACAGCAAAAATGCTGCCTTTTTATTTCCCCTTCAAGGAGCGCTATTGTGCAGAGCTTCTGTTGAGCAGTCCCTCTTTCATTTAGTTTGATAAAACTGCTGACGTCTTCAATAAGAATTTGCAAAGTTGAGTAAACATCGTGGGTCGTCAAGTGCAAGTGGCCACTCTAAATATTAAAATGAGTTGAATACATATTTTGAGTTCTTGTCCAGCTGTTTGGGAGCATTTGTCCGCTATAGCACACTTTTATTTAAATGATGTTCATCAATGGATCTCAAGGTGAGTTTGATAGTGACCTTTCTGTCAGAAGGTGTCAGATCGAGTAATTGTCACTTTCCCCATCTTGAAGCATCCCGGGAGAAAAGGACTCCGCCTCTGGCTTAATACCTGTGCTTGTTTCAAAGTCTAAATGAAGCTGTAGCGTAAGTTTGGTCGGAAGACCATAGTCTTGCAAACCCGTCATTTATTTCTCATACATCTGCCAATCACTTCTCACTCATGTTCACTCATTATTTACTTGGTGTCATTGTTCGGTGCTGGCAATCATGACACCAGCTGTTTAGATCAGCTGGTCTCCTCTATCCAATAGCACATGAAACAATTACACCGTTAGCCAATCATCTTGCTACTGTCTCTTTTAAATATGACTGTCTCTCTACCTTCAGTTCATTCATGTTGCTGTTAATAAGCACCCCTGCACCTCCCCATCTCCGTCTTCACAGATCCATCAGCTTTATCAGCCTCATCAGTCATCATCATCAGCCTCATCATCACCACCAGGTCTGGACTCCACGGGGGGATTCATAGTGTTGCTGATCACGGCAGACGGCCATCAATTAAAAATCTCCCTGTAGAGTCCAAGCGCCAAAGACTCTTGAGACTTTATCATCACATATCATCTGTTAACAATAAACAATTATCCTTTCTTTATCTGACTGATCTCTCCTGATTGAACTGCATTACAGTGCAGAAAGGTTGACAGCTGTAACTTCATCAGCACTCATTTTTTTCAAGAAAGCTAATAAGGCAGTTGGCAATAATGTTATATGAGCAGGGAAAGTCATATTTAAAGGGTTAACTTGTCTGCGGGAAAACTAAATGAAAGTGATAATCCCCAGAGGTTACTCTTTATTTCACATTCTTTTCCTCTCTCCTTCTTCCCTTAATCTCCTCTCCTCCGTATCACTCTATTACCTAAATGCAGTAGAAGCGAATGGATCTCCTCTTTGATGGTGAATGCACTTTGACTTTGAATACAAATGCCACCTTTCATGAATGCCTCTGCCGGGGATTATAATGAGGCATTTTATTACATTCAACCTGCCAAAGGTCTTATGAATTCACCGTACAGAATGGGATAGCAGATTGTATGAGACGAGAAGAATACAGTATATCTATGTCTTCATAAATGCAGAGTATCATATACAAAAAGCTTGACGGCTCAGCCCGTATTTTCTACCACTTATTGCTGGCTTAACATGGGAAATGCGAATCACCTCTTTCAAGAAAGTTACAATGGGTTGGGGATTTTTTTTTTTTTTCTTTGGAGGTGAAGGTTTTTGCTTGTGAGACTCTCAATGACACCTTTCCATTCGTGGTCGTGCACACATTCAGTGGCCATAAAGTAGGACACCGCTCCCTTGAATACAGCAAAAATGTCCTGACATGGAGTACACATCTGAAACGTGTGGCTCCATTGAGGCTATATATCAATACCTGACAATCCCCGAGAGCAGGCGTATCTGACACTGAGTGTTGCTTGAGAACCAGGGCAGATGGTGAGAGAGAAAACTGATGTGAACACTGTCACCACATCACATAAGGCTGAGAAACCATAGATCCTGTTCGAGCACATTTTACTAACCTAAGTAAAAAAAAAAGTAGGTAGCCTGGGAACAGAGATCCCTGTATTTGCTAGAATTTATAGCCAAACTCATATTCCTTTTATCAGGAGAAATGACTCTGAGAACCCGGTAGTTTTTCGTATGTGCTGGAGACTGCTGTATGTCCTCAAAAGAGAGGCATCTACCTCACATGATTAACATCGCCCCAGCTGTCATACATCCTGTAGTACGACCTTGAAGAGAAGTTACTTCAGTTCGAAAACTTGGCTTAACTGTTCAGTCTGGAGCCGTTTCTCCCAATTATTTTTGTGCTAAAATGTCAACGTACAGTTCTCCCGTGTATTGCAGAAGTTGGGAGGATAAATGTGAATGAAGTAGAGTGCACAACTTGTAAACAGAAGATTAAATAATACATGTGTTTAACAAGTGGATAGATTACACATGCAAGCCCCAAGTGCAGAAAGGGATTCAAAGGCTAGATCGGAGAGGAGACAGTTTGAAATATTGGAAAATAAACTCTTGTCACGTTGTTATTTGGACACTGACCCAACAGTATGTGCTCTCATAACATTGAGTACATTTGGTTACTCAACTTAGTAACCAAATGTGTTATTATCGCGTCCCGGTTGTGTGCCTCCACCAACCTGTCATGTTGCAGTTTACGTCCGTCTCTGTCCAAAATGTCATGGACGTTTGTACCAAATTTGAAGAAATTCCCTCGAGGTGTCCCTGGGATACCACGTTCATAAGAATGGACCTGACGGAGGAAGGACCCCAGAACATAATAAATACAGTCTCTTTTGTCGATGCTGTATCGTCATTATTGACCATAATAGCAGACGACTTGCTCAGGGACAGCCCTCTGGATTAATCAAATCAAGACTGGGGGCATCCTGAACATGCTTTATTATCTCAATAATTAAATCGGTTGTCTTTCGGCATTCTGCCCTAATAGCCCGTTGGGTGAAGATTTACACCCTTCATTAAAAGCCATTCATAGCTCAACATGCCACCTATAACCTTCCATAAACCGCTACGGCAGATAGATAGAGCTATAACTGCTGCCTGATTTACACGAGGCAAAAACACATCATCTAAATGATTCTAAAATACTTTCCAAGTAAAAGACAGCGATAGAGAGGAGGGGGAGGGGCTTAAAAAGACATTGAAAGAGAAATTAGATTAAACGAGATAGGGATTGCAGCCATGAAGGACCATCGGCACCTTAAATGAACAGTTTTTAAGATGATCTTTTATGAAGAATACTTTTTTGCATTCTTGCTGAGAGTTAGATAAGATGATTGATGTCAGTTGATTGTGAAGCTACGGCGTGCAGCAGGTTATCTTAGCTTAGCATGAAGACGGCAAACTGCTAGCTCTGCTCTAATGGGAACACATTCTGCCTACTTGCACCTCTAAAGTTCCCTAATTAGCACAGTATGTCTAATTTTTTCCATCATTTACAAACACACAGTGTTTTTGAATTGATTAAACGCAGGAGAACCAGACAGCGACCTATGGAGCCATCAGATAGTATTATTGTCTGGGACAGAAAAAGAACACAAAAGCAGAATGTACTGCAGGCAGCATCTGGACCACTGACATGGACCTTATCAACTGTTTTTTTTTGTGCACTAATAATTAAGTTATGTTAATCTCAACCAGCCGAAATAACGGTTGAAAATACCATCTACTTTTGCATTTCACCAAAGCGAACACACACACACACACACACACACACACACACACACACACACACACACACACACACACAGATCAGTGAGTCAGCGTTTCCAGGAACTGATTATCCCCAACATTCCTGTGCGAAAATGCCGACTTGGCACAGAGCCCTGTTTGGCGATGATACCTTCTGTGCTGATAAAATCTCTTCCAATTTACTATTTGGTTACACCAAAACCCTGTAAATGGCTGTATGGTGGAAATACTAACATGTTGAGTAGCCAGGGGAAAGATAGAGGAAGAAAGAAAATACAAGTGACAGAGAGACAAATACAGTAAGACACTGACAGAGACAGAAAATACATCCTGTGCTGTTTAAACGCCAACTTAATTCTGCTGCTGACTTATTATCCTGACACATCTTCGCTCTGCTCCATCCTCCTCATCTCTTATTAGTTCGCTATTTACTCAGGCTGTGAAAGCAAAGGGAATTCACTTTCATTTCAAAGAGCTTTACTGCAAGAAGACAGCTGGCTAGGAGTCCTACCCAGGGGTCCTGACTACTCGTTGGAGCATTAAACACAAAAGTCTTACCACTTGATCCAAGGATTCAAAGGAAATAAAGAAGGCTGTGCTGGTTATCCCTTTTGGCTGTGCTGTGGATGTACATCAGCGCAGGGCAGACAAAAGAATGAGCTTCCATTAGCTGCTCAGAAAAGTTATTTTACTGCTGTAATGAGAGAACAGGAGAGAAGATGAAGTTGAATGCTCTAGCATTTCAATTATCACCTCTGGATGTGTTTCTGAAATATCATCATATAGGCATCTGAAAAACTGTGAAGGGGAAGAATTAAAAAAATCATAGTTTGGTTATTAAAATTCAACTTGTCCCCGCTGTTGAAGCTTCACAAAAAGAGTCAGGAAGCAACAAAAAAAAGGACGGGATGTGAAATAAGAGCAGGTGGATGTTTGTATTTTAAGTGGTAAGGAAGCTGTCATCACCAGGCAACATGATACAAATACTAAGCAGAGAGACCTCAGTCTTCCTCCCAATAGAAATAACTTTCCATCCGTTCTACAATACTGTCTCCACTTTGTAGATGTCATAGAACAAGATGTAAAAACGGTGTGACTTTTTTTCTGCATACACGGAAAAACCTTGTGGAGACAAAAATCTTTGGGAATTTTGCAAAGATGAACTACAAACTGTACCACACTCCGGAGTAATTGAAAATGGAGTCTAAACACTGGTCCATATGCATCTGACAAATGGTCTTAAGAGAGAATTATGAGAGCAAGCATTACATGTTGTGGAAGGAAAGCTTCTTTTTCTTCCAGATATTTTGCATTGCAAATGTCGTATTATAAAACAGAGGCTATTTCAGTGGAGCGTTATTATGTTTAAATGCAGCCCTGTAATGTGAAATGCTCTCCTGCACAGTTAACCAGCCTGGACCCGAGGTGCTTGGTGACATTTTCTTAAGTGTTCATAAGTGCGTCTGATTTAAAAGGGGTCAGCTACAAGAGCAACATTCTTTTTCTAAAATGTTGTGGCGTTTATAATCTACAGTGATGTGAGAAAAAAACCTTCGGCTGTTCTGTCACCACTGTCTATTTAAATTATGTTTTTGTTTCCTTATAGCTTAACTGCTGTCTTAATCACTATATCCATACTATGACAAATATTTTCCATGTCTTTCTTGACCCTTTTTATTAACATGTTGTTGTTGTTGGGGTTTATAATGACACACATTAGCATCTTCGCTACTCTGCTTTGTCAGTGTGTGAAAAAGCTATAGTAAACACTGAACAGCAATAAAACGCAGCAGTCACAAAGACTCGAGGGATCGCATATCTCATAGACAGCTCTTGATGACTGATACATTTAAACTGCTGAAGCCTTGGTTGTCTAAAATGCCTGCGTCAGTGTCTCCCTGAGTGCCGCCATATGAGGGTTAAACATCCTGAAACAGTGGGGGGGGACTGTGATAGAAGTAGGATTCATAGCAAAACAGCATCCAGCATCCCAGTCTGTTTTGATGACTGATCTGGTGCAAACAGCAGGCATATGCAGATATCTTATAAACAGACACTTGCACACACTTGTAAAACAACAGTAGTGCAAACAAACACACTGCCTGCACAACCCATATGAGCAAAGGAGAAAACAAACACTGTAACTAGAAAAGGTGCATATGTGGCCCACACCTCTCACTGTGCCATCCCATGGCCCCCAGTTGGATGGGCTTGGCTGGTGTGACTCACAGGCAGCTGTGTCAGGTTGTCTCCACTGGGGTGGGTGAGGGCCATTAGCCAGTAACAAGATCCACTCCTGAGGTGCTGGATGGTAGAGAGAAGAACAAGCAACGACAGCGTAATGAGACACCTCCTCCAACCAGAAGTGACGAGTTATTATGACCCTCTACTTTTCTTGGCAAGACCAGCCCTGTGTAGCATTCGAGCGTTAGCATTGGCTCGGCGCTCGTACTCAATGAGGTAGCAGTAGGTTGTTCAAGTCCGATGCCCTGACCAGTTGACTATCTGGACCGTAACTACTCCAGGTCTCTGCCTCAACCAGCTACGCTGGGCGTGTCTTGCCAACAAAAGCAGTGGGATTTGTAATTATGCAGAAGCGACACACAGTGGGACGAGTAAGGAATAAAAACACAGATAATTTACATGATATATTGAGTACCCTGTACACATTCATGCACAAGCAATTACACACATCTGCACACAGAGACTATCTGATTTCACCAATGACATTTATTAAATTTAGAAGAGAGCATCCAAATGTCACGCTGGAGGAAGAACCTATTCAAATTATGTATTATCTCCTGCGCTGCGATTCAGACTTGGCTGAGCTCACCTGAACAAGGTCTCTGACATTTTCGGTTTTAGTACTGCACTGTGTACTAGGGAGCTCTGGTCTGGCTGTTTGATTTAAAGATGCTATGTTAATTTTTTACATTTGTTTTGATATGGAACCATGCCAGTGTGCACAACCTGCTTGCTTTTTATTATGGGTATTGACAGGAACGCCTTTTTACTCACAATTGGTACATGCACCAACCAACCAACAAATCCTAAAGACAGAAAAAGGCTAGAAAAGTCTACAGCCATGCTGAAGACTGAGGCCGTACTAGGGATAAAATGACGATCTAAACAGGGTATAATGTCCACCATTTTATTTGAACACGTAAGCATGCTAACATTTGCTAATTAGCACTCAACACAAAGTACAGCTGAGGCTGATGCCGTTAGTATTTAATCATAAATGTAGGTATTCGACAAAGTGAAAGTTTGACCTGATGATAGTGCAAGATGAAAGGTCTGTGGATACCAAAGTGTTCACACTTCATCCTGAGGAGAACATTACTGTGTGTACCACATTTCAAGGGAATGCAGCAAATAGTTGTGGAGGCATTGCAGTCTGGACCAAAGTGGTGGAGCTACGGACACACAAACTGACAGTGAAATCCTCAGAGAGCCACGAGGCTAGCAAGGCTAGAAATGGACAAAGCTTGGCACTAAATAGATCATCTGTGAATGTGAATTCCTGTCAGCGTGTTAATATAAGAAAACCATTCCTCTGTTACATTTCTAACCGCCCTCTTGGCACCAACCCCTTATGTCATGGGACATCTGAAATGTCCCCCTGCCACATAGTGCAGACCCATCATCAAAGCTGCATTAGGACACCAACTCAGTGATCCATTAGCTGTAGCTGCACTGCAGGGACCGCAACCCCCTGCATGTACTGTTGTAGCCAAATGCCGTGTGTGGCATGAGATGACACTGGCGTTCACTGAGGAATATCGAACCAAAGGACGGTGAGTTCATCTATAGAGCCAATCCCGTCACCGCAGGTGATATAAATGATAATAGGGCTGAATCACACAAGGCAGGAAATAGAAATAGACAAATAGTCTGAACAAAGCCTGGCACAGTTCATGCAAAGTAAGACTTTGTGGTGGCTTGCAAACCTTCAAGTGAGTAAGCTTCAGGGTAATGTTTCAATACTATTTGGTGTTTTCCGTAAGCTTGAGTGGATTTCCACCTATCTCTCTCTCTCTCACACTCTCACTCTCTGTTTTGGGTGTGCAGGCAGGAAGTGTGAGTGTCAGGAGGTGTGGAGAAGCAATTGAGAGACTGGGACTCTCATACGAGCCTGGTGTTGAGTAGGCGGGTAAAGTGGTATCCTCTTCGGTTGTGTGTGTGTGTGTGTGTGTGTGTGTGTGTGTGAGTGAGAGTGAGAGTGAGCAGGAGGGAGCATGCATGTGTGCGTTAATTTCAAAGTGGCAAGAGTTTAGTGGGTTTAATTAGGTGTCAGTGGTGCTGCAGGAGACAATATAATGGCATAGACAGAAAGCGCAGAAAATTAGACTGCTGGACATCTTGTGTTTGTTCACCTCAAACGGCCCACATGTACAGACATTAGCTGTGTAAGCTACCTAGTAACGGACCAACATACTGTGTGTGTTGTAGCCTGTGTGTGTTTGTGTGGCAGCTCAGCCTCTGAGTGATAGAATCAGAATAAGCCTTGTTCCGTTTCTGTTATTCCCTCTCTTCTTCAAATTCCGTGTCTAATTTCATTTAGACTTTTAATACAATCGCACCACATCTAACATTTGCCTTGGGTTCTGTCTGAACACACAGTAAGAGGAGCCAGTGATACGAGAACAGAGGAACAAGATGTTATTAAGGGGGGGAAATTAGATGAATGTAGGTGACGCTGAGTTCATGGTAACCACTAGTGATGTGTCACTATGGTGACAGATGCATCACAATTACAGTCCATTTCATATACAGTGTGGTGTCCTTAGAGCTTTACAATATGTACAAAAGAGAACATCCTCTATTATTAGACCCTTTATTCGAAAAGAAAAAAAGGGGCAGGAAGAAGAACAGCAACTGAGGAAGGATTATAAAGTAAACAAATAAAAGGATTTCCAGTTTATGCTAGTCCAGTGTACCAGCGTAAACCGGTTGGATGTTTTGCAAACCGCCTGAACCAGCATTTGTCGTTGTGACACTGTTCTGGCAATTTCAAATACCGCCTACATCAGCAACCTGTGCAGACGGCATCGCGCCGTTAAATCCCACTTGCATTGCCTTCGTGATCAGCAATATGACAACGTGATCAACACGCTATTATGTTTGCTTGTAAATTAACACATGCCTGATTTATACTTCTGCAGGAAAGCTTGCACAGAGCTTCCACCATGTGGACTGGAGTCGCTCCACTATCATTCATGGCGCAGCGGCTGCCGAGTCAAGTGCATCACGTTGAAATAACATTCTGACTGAACTGGTCCGATGTTTGGTTTACTGTCAAACCGGTTTGGCCCAACCCTAGTGGGTCATTCAATACTCGATCAGAGTAGCGTATGTGAGATTAAGAGGTTTGCAAGAACTCCTTCATCATCCTGTCACCGTGTTAACCTCTCACCTCATGTGGAGTTAACTCATCACAACTAAATGAAATACACTAACTGAACTGCGGAGGTTTTGTGATCATTAGACTTCAAGTCCACGCTCAGAATAAAGATATATGGATGAGACACATGAACTCGACCTGACCTAGAGTGCGGACTTTTGGCTTTAATCAAAGTAAAACTTTGCTTATAGCTGTTCAGCTCCCCGCCGCACTATTTAGCCTTGTGAGGAGTTTCTGATTGAAAGATTTCTAAATGGACTAAATTGAGTGTGAGCTACGCCCAACACTGGCTGCTGTCTGCACACCATCCTGTCTTACTAATTTCATGTTCAGCTCAACCCCAAAGTTGTTCTGGGAGCCTTTCATAAGAGCAGGATGCTGTTTAATTTAGCAAAATGGATTTGACCGATAATGTGATGAGAAGTGATGTGAAGAAGTGTTGACCTGGACTTTTTAAATTGACACTGTTACGTCTTTAAATCCCTCCCCTGGGCTCAATGCCTTCATTAGACAGTGCATCTGCAAGAAAAATGGTGCATATTCATAATATTTTTATATGCGCAGGCTGCCACCCACCATTGTGACGTGTCTAATAAGTCTAATAATTTGAAATTACAAAAGTTCTGATTAGTCAGGAATAGGCGTGGTTTTAAACATAAATAGCTATTTACAGGCTGTTAAATGCACAAGAAGCCTTATTCACAATAATTCACTATGTTTACGATCGGGCAGGCACACACATTAAAATATGCAATCATTTATAGGAGTGGATATAATGGAATAGTGGCTTTAGAATGTGCCAGAGGCCACCAAATTTGGGTTTTTACGGGCATGTTTTTTGACCTCCCTTTGCAAGCAACTTTTTCCCACAGACCAAATAATTGCAGTTTGTGTGAAACATATACTCTGTAAAACCTTTGACTTGTTGTTGGACCTCCGAACAATGGGTGGGGAAGGAGCTCTATCCATTCAGCTAAATTATTCTAAGTGTCTGTTCAATATAATACTCAAAGACAATTGAGAGCTTTGTCATCGGGTTTATTTCTCACAGGGCAATGAATAACAGCTCTCTGTTCGTTCAAAGCACTGTCGGGACTGTTGCTGTTGGTCGACACACCATTTCTCGTGACATAGTTTGCCAAAAAGAGTCAACATGAGCGTGTATCCACAAAATCACAAGCCGTATACACATATCTCAATCTAATGTTCCATGTTTGAAAAGAGCTTAGGTTATGTGATCCACCCACTGTATATCTTCAGACTAGTGAAACAAGTTGTTTATGGTCTCGGTGCAGTGAAACAATAATGATTTGTCAACCCACACTCAAGAGCAGCCATCCCAAATGACATCCCTCCAAGTGGATGCCTAATGAAGACAAAAGCTCTTTTTGAGAACAGCCATCCTGTCTGGAAGGAATTACGCCCATGTGGTAGTGGATGTGTGAAAGAAGCAGGGAGGTGACGCAGGGATGATTCAGGGCTCAAAGCGGAGGAGCAGAGAGTGGTGGTGAGGAAAATTAATAGTGACTGGCGCTCAGCCCAGTGGCAGCTTAATGACTTGCGGTCAGTTGACTCTGTCTCAATTAATCAGACTGCTCTTTCCTGCTCGCCTTCTTTTTTTTCCTCTTCCTCCATCTCCCTTTGGCTCTAATTTCTCCCTTTGTCTCCATCCCCGAAGGAGGGAGAGGGGCGCTTTGTTCTCACTCTTTCTTTCTTTCTCTCGTTTTCTGCTTCTTTATCTCTGTCTGTGCTTCTCAATCTCTACACCATCTCCCTCTCTTTCTTTCACATGCCCTCTTTCTTTCACATGCTCCCTCAACTGGACAGTTTTCATTTCTCCTTCATCTCTGCATTAGTAAGAGACTGAAAGAATGAGGCCATTTTTCTATCACCTATCAACCATGTAGTAGGCTGTCTAAGTCTGGGGAGGAACAAAGTCTTGCAAGTCCCGGAGAATTAGCTTTTGTGAAGACAACTCGTGTCCACATCGGCTGCAGTGGAGTCTGAAAACAGGCTGTGACCCATGCAGATGATAAAACAAATGTAGGCATGGCGACACAACGTGCCCAGCCATGTTCCTGCCTGGAACATGCAGTCCGACAAGAGGCAGTGCTGTGCCTGTGTTTGTGCAAGCGGCAGCTCAGCCCTCCCACGTCAGTTGTTATCTGCTTTCCTGGAGATCCCAGGGGGTCTCGCTGGCTTCCCAGGGTGGTCCTGACTGCGCTGACATTTGGACTGGTCCGTGATGGCCTCTAGGGTTGTTGTGTATCACAGCAGTCACAACTACTGTCCGTCTATGCTTTGCTCCTCTCTCTCTCTCGCCTTTTTTTGCTCCTTTGTCTCTCAAGATTTAGTCTCTGGTTGTCACACCTTTCTCTCTCTGCCACTCATCTTGTTCCATCTCGGTCTCATTTGCACTTTAGGTCCGCCTTGCCTCCTTTCTCTCACATACAAGCACTCTGTCACTCGTCCTCTCTCCCTCACACTTATTCCCTTTCCCGCTCCATGTGACACCCGCTCTCTCTCGCCCTCTCTGTCGGTGGGCTCACAATGCCGGGCAGACCGGCCCGAGGAGCCTGCCTGCCACGGCTCTTGCATGTTGGGAGGCAGAGGCGCAACCTCTGAACCCACCAGGCTGGCTCCCCACTCCACTCAGGCAGAGGGACAGCGGGAGTAACCAGAGGTCAAATGCGCCAGGAGGACTTATATGCAGCCATAATGCAGGGTGACGTCTGTAGTTGAAGAGTTGATTCAGTTTTCAACTTTGTTTCAGCTGATTGGACTTGGTAAGATTTAGAAAATATTGTGGTTTGGGTTAAAAAAAAAGGTACTGTACACATGTGGTTAAGGGTAGGGAATGATAGTGGTCATTTGTTTAAATAAACAAAACAAAATAACAGTGACTGAGTTGGAAATGAACAGCTGTCTCCCGTGGCAAATTCTGATGTGTTGGTGACCGTCCAAAAGTGAAGCTTTGCATTAGTTCAAGCTGTTAGTTGCGCTGGCATCAGCAGCTTCGTGCTTTACAGTCAGTGGCTCATTATTCAGCTGCTTGGCTACCAGCTGACTAATACAACTAAGACAAACACATGCATACAGGTGTGCAGGGCAGCCTTTATGATCTAAAATGTCAATATTACAATAACCTATTTGCTCACACAAACATTGTTTGCTGGCTGCTCCATCCACCATCCCAACCTTCCCTTTTGGTATGAGACATATTGACTGCATCATATGGAGAGCACTTTATGTTGAGAGTAAAAGCCCTCCAATCAAACTCCAAAGCACTTCTTATGCCACCTCGTCTGTTTTAGGGCAGAGGACGTTGTGCAGTACTCTGACAATGTAGCCCTGACTTTTAGATTGGGAACACGCTCAAAGTGAAAAGAACAAATGATCTATTATGAAGAGATAATAACCAATCAAAGAGTTAAAGATTGACTGGCTTTTAGCCTTTATTCAAGATTAGTCAGACATTTGAAACGGCTGTAGCTGACAATGAATGATATTGGGTTAGGATTTTACTGCAGTTGATCATAAAAACTGGGCTGCCATAAGGCTCAACCAACTTTCAGCACATTGTATAGGGTTTATTGATAAGTTTTAAATTATAGATCAAAGTCAGATTAATTTGCAAATCACGTTACGGCATAAAACGATCAATAAACAAAATGTAATCACCAAAAATGAAAATAGGGTCCAAAAAGCCGACACTTAACTTAACTCGACCACCTGGACCAAATTGAGAAGTTAATATGATGGACCTCATCTGGCACCTGATAGAAAAAAAAACAGGATTATCTCTCATCGCCTTTACAAGTGCCAAGATGAGCAAGAAATAAAAAGAAACAAAAAGAGTAGACAAGGCAGACGGAAAACTTTTTATTAAGTGCCTCCAAAAAGTCTTGTGTGTTCCTTAACAAGCCAAGTGGAGAATTCTACACAAATAACCCCTAACCCTTTCTTTCTAGGTCTTTAACCTTTCCAACGATGTTCCAGTCTGTAATTACTGACTCTATTTGATTCTAATCACTGGCCCGAAAAGACAGATACCACATCCCTTTTTAAGCCCTCCTGTAAAGGCCTCGGAAGCTGCAAAGCTACATTTCTCCCAGTTATCTAGTCAGGATCGACTGACTTGGTGCTGAAGTTCTCAGAGTGTGTTTGCCAATTTGCTGTGTCAATTAGATTTTCTCCTAGGTAAGTAATCAGACTCTGGGAGACGGTGAGAGAGGGAAAGATGAAGGGAAAAGTAATTACAGCTTTTTGGGAGGTTTGCAGCTGCTCCAAGGTGCCTCTGTACCACCCCTGTCTTTTTTAATCACTTTTATTGGACTTTACGGGGAGCCCCTGCCTTTGTGTAAGAAAGAGATAAGAAACAAACACAGATAGCTATTACACGCATGGTGAAACACACACACATGCAAGCGCATGGTCCTCTCAGCTGCACACATCCATGGACAAAAAGAGAGAAAGCTGAGAGGAGAAAGTTAAACAATATGATTGATGACAACAGTGTTTCTTCTCTGAATTATCTTAGCACATTGCTGAAGCCTGTATGCCAAAGCTATTGTGTTGGGAACGTTATTTAGCATTGGATTTCTCCTCCAAGCATACTGTGAATAACTTGGCACTATGCAAAGTTTGAAAAAATGCAAATGTGATAATCACTTTGAACACGAGTGAACATGTGACTCACAGAACAACCCTGTCTCCTAAAAATTACGTTCCCCCAGAACTAATACGCATTCCCAATTACGTTTGATCAGAAACGTATCTCCTCCCTGATTATGTTTGTGTTTGACGTATTACACATACGTTGATTAAACACGTATGTTGATTATACACGTATTTTTGTTTCTCCCCAGTTTAAAAATTAAAATATGCTTAAATAAAGCAAGAAAACAATAACACAAACACACGATTATAAACGTATTTGTAATACGTCAAACACAAACATAAAAACAATCAAACAAAAATACGTGTATAATCAACATACGTGTTTAATCAACGTATACGTGTATAATCAACGTATGTGTAATACGTCAAACACAAACATAATCAGGGAGGAGATACGTTTCTGATCAAACGTAATTGGGAATGCATATTAGTTCTGGGGGAACGTAATTTTTAGGAGACAGGGTTGCACAGAAGCTAAAGTTCAAAATAAATTCAAAAGTAGTGCTATAATGGGCATTTAATGCTTGGATAGATTGTTACAGAATATCTGAATAAAGCCCCACAAGAACAAAACCATAAATTCACTCATCGTCCTGACAGCTTAAATGATCTGCCGTTGTGTTCTTGCTTGATCATAAATTGTGGAGGAATATTGGAGCAGCAGGAGACCAAGCGAGCGCGAGAGAACTGGGCAGAGATAGGCTCACTCTCTGATACTTGGCTGTCCTGGTTGCCCTTGTAAAGGCCTGACACTTCCCTAATCCCCTCTCCCGACCCCCCACCACAACCCCCATCTCAGCTGGCCAAGGTTGGCTGGCAGACAAGCCTGTCACCCAGTCAGAGATCTGGGACCTGTCCAAGCCCTGTCCAGATGTAGGCACCAGAATCATCAACCGTCCATCCCACGGGAATTATCGCCTACGTCCCGAGACAAATCCTCAGACAACGTCCTTGGCCTTGGTGAATTTCATGCGTCTTACTTAAAAGGAACAGTTGTGCTCAGTATGAAACTTGAGCGCCTTTTAATAAGTAGTCCTATATTGCCTGTTTATGGGACCATCAACAAAAACTGAGTCTATGCCGGAGTTCTTAAAGTTAACATAACAATATTTTTTACAGCTTCAAAAAAAATAAAAAAACATGCAGCTTAAAGTGCCCATTAAAGAACAAGAGATGTTTTGTAGAAAAACAACTGCGCTGTGGGATCACAAGAGCAATATTTACCTCATTATCTCCAACAGTATATTTGTCTTACTGACAACACTCTGTGCTAACCGTACAGCACAGTGTGCCTTGACAATGTATTTGCATGTGTCTGTAAGCAGCCTTCCCATCTAAAATGTTTAAAAGTTATATAGCGAACTCTTCCACAGTTCTTCCACAGCCATCTGAGCAGATGGAAGTGGGTGGTGTACCATTTACATTTAATTTATTCTGGACATTAGGATGTCAAAATATATAGATAAACCGGTGTTCTTTTAGATATATAGATACCTTAATGTGTTTATGGGCGATACCGTGAGGAACTGGGATGCAAAGTGCAGCAATCTTGTGATTGAGACGTATGTCATTGACATCTTGTAAAAAAGTGGAAACAAACAACACATCAAACGCACCATGAATTTCACAACCGGTGAAACTTTATTACAAAATCAGCACATGCTGAGACCCCACAGGTATTTCTCCAGAAGGTGGACACTGTGTGCGTAAGCGGTGAGAGGTTAAGCGGTTAGTGTTTCATCGTCACGGCGTTCCTTTAAGATTGCTTCTAAACTCATTAACAGTAATCAGAGGAGGCAGCAGGGCACACACCTACAGCTATTCTTAAGTTTCAAAGTCATCGGCTACTTTTTCCCCATATAGCAGGGGACAGTGTATTTATAATGAAAATGTTTGACTTTGTGTTTTGTCAAGGCATCCTGAAAAAATATAAATGTATCTTGTCAAAACATATTTATAAATTGGATTTTGCTGCTGTTTAAGATTCATTTATGTGTGTTGAAAGACTACTCCGCCAACTTAGCATTGCAGAAATAGCTGGAATTATTGAAATGCTGCATACAATGTAATGATGAAACAAATATTTTCTAGAGATAAATACTACTATTAAGTGACTTTGTGAGGCCTGAAATCCACTCAACTGTAATTATTAATTATATGTCAATAAAACTCCACAGAAAGTTTTGAATCGAGAATGGTTGCTTACTAAATTTGTACTTGCTTTTGTTGTATCGTCAATACAACAGTTTAATCAATTTTACTGAGTGCTGTGTTACATTAAATAAAATGTGACATTTTGAAGTTAAATAACATAACTAGTTATGTTTTCTATAGAATTTAAAGGCGAAATAATCCTTTTTCTCAGTGTATGGTATTTTATATTCCTCAAATTCTTCAAAAACCCACTGCTTACATTATCCACAATGCAACAGTCACCAACAGTTTGGTCAAAGCTTTAGGTGTGATATGCTCTTAGCAGCTGCATTTCTTATAGAGAGCCTTTAAGTATCCTTTTTTGCTTTTGCACACTTATAAAGTATGTAGTCTCTCAAAGGAATATGAAGGATAATCACATACTGCCATCACTGAGTCACTGATCTCTTGCATATCTGCAGCAGTGTTTGAGGACATTTCTCCTTTAAAGAGTGTATAACAAGTGTGGATCTTTCCTCCTCAGTTGAGCCCCAAAAAGAGGAGCTATCTGAAAATTACATC
This sequence comes from Myoxocephalus aenaeus, assembly GCA_038501785.1. Lineage (NCBI taxonomy): Eukaryota > Metazoa > Chordata > Actinopteri > Perciformes > Cottidae > Myoxocephalus > Myoxocephalus aenaeus. The sequence goes on along the minus strand of JBAMJR010000051.1, from coordinate 5,097,270 downwards.
AGACTTGCACAAAGACACTCAAGTAAATATTATATTATATTGAGAGGAGGGTTTATGAAGAGAGAGAGAGATAGAGAGATAGAGACTGTGTTCATTAGTAAGGAAGAGAAAGATGCATCACCACTCCTGGGGGAATAGTGGATTTGAAGCATCAGATAATGTACATGTTCACTAATGATTACATCCGTTAAGTCTAACGCTGCACTCCTCTGGGCGTTAAGTCAATAACACAAACAGAAAGACTTATGATTGTCATGCTGTACTACATAATAGATATCATGTTTTACGATTGATATGTCCTGCAACACAAGAAATGATGGCAACACACAAATACCATGGGATTTGTATATTACTGTTTTAATCTCCCTTTTACGTCACTAAGCTTCAACAGTTTTTGTCACACTAGGTGATGATAAAAAGACTTACCAAGGCACTGTCTACTAAATATTAAACTCAGGATGTTTTCGATTTCCCAAAAGATATTTGTATGTTAATCACAAAACCTCGTCAGAGCCTTTATGTATAATAATAATTATTATTATATTATCTGTAGAAAAAACTGTGTCTATGTAAACACATTTGTCACCATATGATGTTTAAAGTTCACATGTGGGTTTTCACTCATTTTGTTAAATGAACACTGAATTGAATACATTTGATGTAGTAGAGCATTGGCGTGATATTTACAATGTTGTTATGAAATGAGACTGAAAGAGATATATATATATATATACACGAAAGAAAGAAATATTAGAGGTGCTTGGTTGCAACTAAATGGCACATAAGCATTGACATCATAAACCTGCGCGCGCTGCGCGCGCGCACGCGCGCGCACGCACACGCACACACACACACACACACACACACACACACACACACACACACACAGCCAACCAAGAGCACCTTATCAACTTTTTGTTAATTAAAAGCTAAGCAATACATTTTCCACTTATTCCCCTCCAGAAGAGTGAGACGCTTCCTGGAGTAATCACTCAATAGCAATCACTTAATTAATATGTTATTCAAAAGGTTGTACGTGTGTACGTGCGCGCGTGGGTGCGCGCGTGGGTGTGTGCGTGCGTGTGTTTTATTGATTCACATAAATTTTTCTTACCTGCTGCTTTCTAATCCCGTCAGTCTGGGCCATGCCAGCAGGCAATGGGCTAAAGGCAGAAACGGGTCGCCAGTCTACTGAAGGAAAGTAGAGACGACCAAGAGAGAGTTACAATCATGCTAACAGACTCAGTGGTGCTTATAAATCCTATCATTACAAACGAACAAGCTTCCGATGGCAATGCTAATGTAGAGAAGGGAGAACAGGGTTTGGATCGCAGCCCCAGGCTGGCTACTCCCCCAATCAGTGCCAATATATAAGGCACCTGTTGTCATGGCCTCACTCCCTTTTGGTCCCTGTGGTGGCTCGCGGTGAGTCTTTACATATTCATTTATTGTAAGTAGACAGAATCTCAAATTGTATGTTGCAGCATGGTATTACCCTTTTACTCTCTGTTTATCATTTATAGGTTCACCTGCTGCTGTTTTGCCACGCCTTTTTTTGTTGTTGCTACGGCTGTTTTGTCACGCTTGTTTTGCTTTGCCTGTTTTACCGTGCCCATTTTGCCTGTACTGTTTTGTGTGGTTTGGCTGTGATTTTATTCTGCATGTTTTGGCTTTTAGTGTTGATGATTTTCTTTTATTCCCTTTAATAAACGTCTGGTTAATATTATAAAACCGATGTTTGGCCTAATATCAGTAATGTATCTGTGTCCTTAACAAATTCTAAAAACTGAACCTCTGCTCCACTGTTCTGTTTTCCTCTGCGCGACGCAACACACGACCATGCGCTGGTAAATAGTACACAAAACAGTTTGTTTTTCTATAGTATATATATATATATTAGTTTGAAAAGTTTATTTATTTTTCATTTGCACACACCCCATGACGCTTGGTCTGTAGTATGAAGTCATTTCTCAGTCCCATTTTTATCTGTCCCCCTCATTTTGATGAAAGTAGTGACGGACAACCCTTCTACACAAAAAAATGATAATACAACATTTGGTATTAGACGTTTATTTAGATGTATCTACCATTTTAGTCTCATATTCCACTGCTTTTGTGAACCTAAGACGTTGATAAACCAATTTACATCACCAAAACGTTTCGTCCAGATGAGTATAGGTATTTTTTTACAAGAGATATGAAGACTATTTAAAAATCGAACTTCAATTTTTCAGCTTTAGGGCCATATTATCACTTTACACTTGAGCCTTATGACAATTGTGCCTCATTATATAGAGCTGAGATTGTTCTGCAATTTTAGATGTAACACATGGGTATATATATATATATATATATATATATATATATATATATATATCTCGCTAGGCAACGGGGACGCTGGCGAGTCTAACGCCGCTCCGTCTGGCACAGTTTTTGTTGATTTTCTACTTTATTCATACTTTTTTGTTCTTTTTAATTATTTATCAGTGTAGTTAAGTTTGTTTAATGTACATAGCCATTTTTCTCTGTTTTCTACTGCGCCGTTTGGTTTTGAATTTGTTCGCTTATCTGTTGCACCTGCTACGTCTACTCCCTGGACAACTGCTACCGTCTACTCCCTGGACAACTAACTGACAGTCTCTCGCTAGTTGGTGGCTACTGATTTCGAGCTAGCCGGCTCCCTGTACATACTACGGTTCTGAGGCGGGTTTCCTGGATAACCTCACAGCTGTCCTGCTCTGACCATCTGCCTGCTGTGGACTATCTTGACGTGCCGTGCCTGTCACTTCTCCTGCTACGGTCTACTCCCTGGACAACTAACTGACTGGCCCCGGCGGTCTCTCGCTAGCTGGTGGCTACCGACGAGCCAGCCTTTCAACTGCCTCCTGTGGACTACCCTGACGTGCCTGTCACTTCTCCAACTCTGGTCGTCAAGTTTGTGGCTATTGACAAATGACCTCAGGCTTGTCATCTCATCCCCGGCTGCCATGGTTCTGCAATATTCCACCTCGCAGCTCCTCCAACTCAACAATTTCTCTGCTCCTCCGTTGATCTCAGCCATCAAAACATTTGGACTCCTCTGTCGGCCCCGTTATATCCACAGAGCCTCCCGCAGGAAGTTTATTTACTCCCTGCCTGATCGCTCCACTCATTCCATCCCCTCCCTCTGGTCAGCTGAGCGTATCGCCGTAACTCCTGCACGTCATCGCCGCAACAACCTGCACGAGCGAGTTGCCTGCCTCCGCCCCCTTACCGAAGCACCCCAGCCTGTCCAAATTCATCCACGTCTAAAAATTGGTCTGTTTAACACCCGATCCCTAAATAACAAGGGCCTTTTACTTAATGAATTCATAACTGACAATAATCTGGACTTTCTTTTTCTAACTGAAACATGGCAAAACCAGCAGGACTATTTTTCTCTAAACCAAACCACCCCCCCTGGATACTCATACATGGACAAGCCACACCACCATGGGCGTGGTGGTGGAATAGCCACAATTTTTCGCAAAAACATCACTACAAGTTTAATAACCATCCCGGCTCCCTCCTCATTTGAACACCTTGTTTTTAAACTGTCTGGTCCCAAACCCCTAGTTACTGCAGTCATTTACCGCCCCCCAAAACCTAACCCTGCTTTCCCCTCTGATCTGTCTGAATTCCTCACACAACTCTGCGCCATCTCTCCATCCATTCTGCTACTCGGTGACTTTAACATACACGTCGACTCTCCTGACTCCACAAACTCCACAGAACTCCTGGACATCTTTAACTACTTCAACATCACCCAACATGTTGACTTTCCCACCCACAAAAAAGGACACACACTTGACCTGGTCTGCACCTCTGGCATTGCCACCAGTAATCTAACCAGCATCGACCTCACCATCTCTGACCACCTGGCTATCACCCTGGACATTGACATCCCCAACCCCCATGTTAAGCAGAGCCGCACCATAACATTCCGGAACATCAAGTCCATCAACCTCCCCTCGCTCTCCTCCTCCTTGGCTGCCATCGTCTCTGCCTCTGCTCCTATTTCGACTGCCTCCCCCACTGCCCTGGTCAATCATTATAATGATGCACTCTCCTCCTGTCTTGACCTCATCGCCCGCAAAATATCCAAACTCGTCTCCTTCACTCACTCCGCCCCCTGGTACACTGACCAACTTCGCCACCTCAAAGTGCAGGGCCGTCAACTGGAGCGTCTTGCAAAGAAAACCGGACTCACGGTTCACCTTGATGCCTTCAAACTCCACCAACAACAACATAAAGGTGCCCTCAACGCTGCCCGCTCCTCTCACTACTCCTCCATCATCCAATCTGGCTCCAACAACCCCAAAATGCTTTTCTCCACCATCAACAAACTCCTCAAGCCCATGGACACCATCTCCTCCTCCTTCACCACCAGCAAATGCAACTCATTTCTATCCTTCTTCAACGACAAAATCATTACAATTCACAACCAACTGGCTGCCTCCTCCCCCTCCACTACCTCACCCCCCAGCCCTCAACATGACCCTCCCCTAGTTCCAAGCCACTCACTCTCATCCTTCAGTTCAATCACTGAAATGGACCTCCCCTCCATAGTCTCCAGCATGAAGACCTCCACCTGTACCCTCGACCCCCTCCCCTCTTCCTTAGTCAAGGCCTGCCTCCCCTCACTCTCCCCTCTCATCATAAACATCAACTCCTCAATGTCCTCTGGTCTCATACCCTCCCCACTAAAGCTTGCTGCGGTCACCCCTGTGCTGAAAAAACCTGGTCTTGACCCTGACATCCCCAATAACTACCGGCCCATCTCTAACCTCCCCTACCTGTCCAAAGTCCTTGAGAGAGCTGTTGCATCACAACTCAAGTCCCACCTCAATCTCAACAATCTCTACGAACCCTTCCAATCCGGCTTCCGTTCAAAACACAGCACAGAAACTGCCCTAATGAAAATCACAAACGACATACTTCTCTCTGCGGACTCTGGCTTCCTCATCATCCTCATCCTTCTTGACCTCAGCGCCGCCTTCGACACTATCAACCACTCCATCCTCCTCTCACGTCTCCAGTACTCCCTTGGTATAACTGGCACTGCCCTCTCCTGGCTCACCTCATATCTCTCAGACCGACATCAATTCATTGCCATAAATAACTGCAAATCCTCCACCTCCCCAGTGGCCCAAGGTGTCCCCCAAGGTTCCGTGCTTGGTCCCCTCCTCTTCATCATTTACATCCTCCCCCTTGGACAAATCATCCGTCGTCATGGTCTTGATTTCCACTGCTACGCTGACGACGCCCAACTCTATTTCTCCTCAAAACCATCACCTCAGTCACCCACTCCACTCTCACCTCCTGTCTCACTGATATAAAATCCTGGATGCAGCAGAATTTTCTTAAACTCAACTGCAATAAATCTGAAATGCTCATCATTGGCCCTAACTCCCTCACCCGCTCAGCCCAGACCTTCTCTCTGAACATTGATGGCTCCATCGTCACCCCCACCACCCAGGTCCGCAACCTCGGCATCATTCTCGACCCACCCTCTCTTTCCTACCCCACGCCAACCACATCACCAAAACTGCCTTCTTTCACCTCAGGAACATTGCTCGCCTCCGGCCCTCCTTGTCCTCTGCCACCACCGAAATTCTCATACATGCCCTTATAACATCTAGACTTGATTATTGCAACAGCATCCTCTACGGCTCCCCCAACAAAATCATCAACAAACTCCAATATGTTCAGAACTCTGCCGCTCGACTGCTGACCTCCACCCGCCGCTATGACCACATCACCCCGGTCCTACGCAACCTCCACTGGCTCCCGGTCAAATACAGGATTGACTTTAAAATCTTACTCACCACTTACAAAGCCCTAAACAATCTGGCCCCTCCCTACCTTTCAGACCTCCTCCCCCTTCACGCCCCTTCCCGTTGCCTCCGGTCCGCCAATTTGAACACTCTGAAGACCATCAAGACCAAGCGTCGGACCTGGGGTGACAGGGCCTTTTCAGCTGCTGCACCTCCCCTCTGGAACGCCCTCCCCATCCACATTCGTCAGGCTCCCACCCTATCGTCATTTAAGCAAGCCCTCAAAACACACCTCTTCAAACTCGCCTTCACCTGCTAACCCCTGCTCACTACCCTCCACTGCAGGACTAATTCCGTTGCAGCTTCTCCAGTTTTTTTTTTTTTTTTTTTTTTTGGGATTGTTTGTTTTGTTTGCTCCATTGTCTCTTTATTTTTGTTTTGTTTTGTACTGTTTTGTCTCTGTCAAGCGTCTTTGAGCATCTGGAAAAGCGCTACATAAATTAAATGTATTATTATTATATGCAAGTGCCTTTTTTTAAAAGGTGAATTTTAAGGAATTATGTAAAATTGGGTTAATACACTTCTGGTTAATTTGATAAAACATGTCTCTGGCCCAATATCAGTAATGTATCTGTGTCCTTAACAAATTCTAAAAACTGAATCTTAGGGTTGTTAAACTTATATTTCTTGGGGTGCAAGTCCCCAGGTGGCGTTGTTGGTTCCCTTTCATTCCTCCTTCCCCTAAGACCCAGTCACACTAATGTGCTGATGTTTAGCAGATATAATGTTCATCTTGGTTTGGGCATTAGCATGCTAACATGCACATGAGCAGATCACACCAAGTATAGCTAAGGCTGCTGGAAACGCAGGTATTTGGTAATTGTGACATGACGGCACTTGAATTTCAAATTTCATGGCAATCCAGTTTAAAGTTGTTGGGATGTTTCACTCAAAAAAAGGCTATATCCTAAACATGCACTCCATTTGCTGGAGTTTGCTCGCTTTGTGTGAGGAAGAGGTGACGGAACTAAGATTTGTAAAAATTTCCGTAAAAGTCGTAATGCAAATTAACAGACAAGCGGACATTTGATTGACTTCTTCCTTCCAACACTGGACCAGTTCAGCATGGAGTTTGACATACCTTTATTCTTGTCAGCAAATAGGAGACCAGTTGGTGGATGATTTAAAAAAAAAAAAAAAAAAAGTGAGCTTTATGATTTATAAGTCTGTATAAAAATCGGTCCGTGACTGACTATTAAAAACAACACCGGTGTATTATAAGCATTATTTGCTAAAAGCTACTATCTAGAACACATTCAGTCCAGACATGAGTCCTCCAAGCACCAGAATGAGGGCACAGCAGTGAGAGTGTGTGAAATCTTGCCGTGAAGGTTAGGCCAATATATCAACACACGCTGGGGGTCTGACGGCTCTCAGAGTACTTTCTTTTGGTTATTTTCCCTATTGTCCGTCCTCTTTCACCACCAGCCTCGGCACCTCCGCTGGCTGGTGTCCGACCCGGCCTACAGTAGTGTGGAAGTGACAGACAAGCAATGTGTCAAAGTGCACCGTGACGAGGGGCAATAATGGTCACACATGAGCGCACACAAGCACTAATGTAGGCACATACCCTGTGAAAGGAACACTGCTGAAGCCGAGGGCGTATGAATTTGCCTTTGGCTTGTAACTCTCTTCTCTCAATTAAATCCACGTATCTCAATCTCGCCTGCTATCTGTGCAATTTGCTGCTCTAACGATTCAAAAATTGAATTGCCATGTTTTGAGATCAATGCAGTGCTTTCTATCATTGTTATCGTCACAATTCTTTTAGTTTTTATGAAGTTATAAAACTTCAAATAATGGAAAAGGATACAAGGATATGCACTTTGGGATATATACACACATACCAGAGTATGTGTGTATATGTTTTTTTTATCATCATAAAAGGTATGTGATCATTGAAACTTTGAGATAAAATGTGAGGTGAAGTGGAATCATATAGGTTGTATGTACTGGTCACCATTCAAAGGTCTGAGAGAGGAGAAAGGCAGGCAATATGAGCATTTCATCATCACTGTTCCTTTCAAGGAAATAACTTTGAATTCAGCAAATCCAAGAGGTGACTGACCGAGCTATGAATCATACTTAATAACATAAAAAAAAGGCTGTTTGGGGAATGATTGGGCGTTAAATGCTTGACTGCCATTATGCAAAGAGAAAAAGGGAACATGGAAAAACAGAGAGAAATACTTATGATTTGTATGTAAATTATATCTGGCAAATGCTAAATCATTTTAATGAATAGTTAATAAATGTATCGCAAGATGTTCTTTCCTGATGCCCTTTTAAATGATAATTGTTTGAGTTAAGGTTTATTGGAGGACAGGAAAACATGCTAGAGATGATGCCCTTGTCTACTATTATAATCCATATGCAATGCCTGAAGAGGGTAAAAATAGAATTGCATGCCGTGACCTCCTGCAAACCTGAAGGTTATCTCAGAAACCATAACATAAGAAAGCTAATGAAGTCAGAGCTCCAGAAACACAGGTAGGGCAGCTACCTGATCAAAGAAGGCTGCAACAGATAAGAGGGGGAATGTGGACGCTGCTAACTCATTTACCAACTTTCTGCACAAAATTCACCGGCGGTCCAGACCTGTCGTAAAAGTCATCAACAGATAGTCAGAAGCCACAGCGAAAAAATAACTACAAAAACATTTGTTTAATTTAAGAATTATAATTCCAAAACATTAATGCATTTTCAGTTTAAATTGACCTAAATTTCAGCATATCATTTCATGTCCCATTACCTGTTTATGTCTGTCACGGTGCAGGGCTGCTCTATTGACTCATTGCTGGCTATTAACATTTCCTAATTACTTTGAGTAGGAACATGACTACTGACATTGCTAATCTTGTTATATTTAGTACTGCAAATTGATTACTGAAATCAGGACTTTTCAGTCTTTGGTACCATTTTTGTGCATGAACAAACGGAGCGTAACAGTAGCTTATATCGCAACTGGAGAGGTGTTGATATTGCCAATGCATTTCCATCAGGTGAAACGAGCAATTTAGTTTGTCCAGTTTAGAGAGTTTTGTGAATACGACTTTGAAACACTCACCTCATCATAGAAATTGAGAAGGGATGAGAATACCAAAACGGTCCTCCTTAAACCAACCGAATTTCTCAAACAACCAGGTTTGTCAAAGGGATTCTCACATTGAGGAGTGACATTTTAAAGCATATGGCACCTCTATAAGTCTGCGGAAAAGAACAGCCGGTGGAACATTCCCTCTCCAGACTCCATCAGCGAAGAAGAGAGCGAGTGTTGAATATTCATAACCATATTCATGACAGCATAAGGTATCCACTGGGATGTCAGAGGGGCAGGTCACGGCTTTGGGCGTACTCACCTCACTGGAGATTCTGTTAGATAGCAGCCCACAAGGGATTTTGGTAAGAGAGCCCAAACTCTCTGAGCCTCCATGTTGTGTCAGAGGTCAAAGCTCCATTGACCCCGGAAGGCTGCTGGGAGCTAAAGGCCAATCAAATATATTCCACCTGGCCAAGACTGGCGGGTCAAAGGTTCTGTTTTTGTACGTGCGTGTCGATATCTGATCCCCCATGGTGAGGGCGGCGACTCATTGTGACCCGCTCACAAACGGCCCATTAGTCGTTTTGTATTTTGCTTGTTAGCTTTCAGACCAGTCAGTCGTTTGTTTGTTCTCTGTATAAAAGGATGAATTTGTTTGTCCCGACGAATCTACTTTTCCCCCTCCATCTGCTCTTTTCACTTTGTATGAGTCAAAGGAACAGACTAATTGGTGCATTAAAAACCGCCTGAAGCCAGAAAGCGAGGCGGGGAGTATGCGGTCTCCAAGGTACATGAGGATTGGGACAGAGAAAAGAGTTCACAAGAGAAAAAAGGGGAACCGAAACAAAGAGAAATAGGAACTATAGGGAAACAAACTAACAAACAAGCCCGAATGAAAGACACAGCCAGCCTTCTCACTTGCACAGCCACTTGTGAACGCATGTGTTGAATTTTGACATACTTGCTGTAGACAAATTGCAGCACAGAGCGAGCGTCTGATCCCCACTCAGGCGCTCGCTCTGTGCTGCAGAAACGAGGGGGAGGCCAGAGCAGCGGTCGCACCAGACCTGGCAGGAACCCTGTGTCTCTGAAATACAAGACTCTCACACTGAGCCTTGTTTGTTTGTCTGCGTTTCTATTTTCATCCTCTGCTCACCATCGCAACAACACCGCTTTCTCTTTTCTCCTTCGCCAAGAGCTGCTATGATAACCCGTCATTCTTGCCCTCTCCCAGAGACCAACAGTGATGTTCTGCCCGTGTTGCATTGAGTTCCTTTGTGTTTCACGCACAAGGACAGATTGCGTTTAATAATGAAGCGGATCAGATGCATCAGCTGTAGCTTTAATGTTCTGTCATATAGCCCTGTGCCTGTACTGTAAAACACAGATTATGCATTGTGTGTGTATTAATGCAATGCATGTTACATCATCCAGCCTCAGATGGTGAGACCCTGCTGTCATGCTTTTTTTTTTTTATGTGTCTGTCAGCAAGTTAGTGAAGCCATGTTCGGAAAAAGAGCAAAGGCCTGTCATACGTCTGATTTCTGCTTGCCTGAGTGTGCAATCAGCTTATGTTCACTCAAATGAGCCTCTTCAGTCGACTTGATTCAATTCTGATTCAAAAGACATACAATTGATGGATGAAAAAGATTGGGCTGTGAAATGTCACTGGTAGATTTCTTCCTATACGCTGCCTGATTCTTCCTTTGTGACACAACAATGCCGATAAACAGCTCACGACCAAATCAAGATAACGTAGCTGTTCCAAATACCTTCTCTTGGGCTTTGACGCTTCGGTAGCAATCAACAGCAAATACTCAAGCCCTGGTATATTACAGGCTGCACAAGTTCATTTGGTTATTTGTATTTTTTTTATATTTTTCTCATCTCAGTCCCCACCGTTGTAGTTTTTTTTTAATCCCTGAAAACAAAGTGGGTCAAACTCTCTTCAAAGTGGATCTTGTGAGGGCCAAGAGCCTTTAAAAAACACTGAGGCAACACTGTCAACTTTTCCTGAACATTGCTAAACAGAGACACATTTATGTTGATACAGCCCACTTTCTTTCAAAGAAAAATCCAGAACAAACACACAATTTCTAAATCAATTTAAAAGATGACACTAAATCTATCGGCCTGATCTCCTTGATTCAGAGTGGTACAGTACAGACCTCCACCTCTTAGCCTTTCAGGAGTTTCTGAGATGCCAATTTTAGGGCATCCTGGCAGCTGGCATCTCTGCAACTGTCTTGCATCGTCTGGCACTCTCCCTGCCTGCAGCAGCTGGAAGAGGGGGGCAGACTGACAGTCACAGACAGCAAAGATCAAAGAGAAGTAAAGATGGAGAGACACAGCACATCTGCCATCCTAAGCAGCCAGGTCCTGTTCAGTGCTGTAAACGGGGCAGTGGTGAAGATCTTTCTATCTATTGAGATCTTTAAGTTGAGTAAAAGTTGCAATATCACCATTTAATAACACTACATCACACCCTACGTAAAAAAATAGGTTTTCTATCTATAGGAACTCTGGTTGCGAATACCTCTTTTGTCCACAGGGGGCGCCAAAATAAACACACTACTCCTTTATAGGCGCTTCAATAATTACAGCCTTACAGCCATGCAGTTTCTTGGCGTGTTTTCATGCTGATTATTAGCATCCACCCAAACCAGGTTGCGTTCCGGCTTAATTTTGTTAAATATACATGATGTGTTTGTTAAAGTGTTGCAGCTATGCCTTGATGTGAATTCATGTCTGAAATAACCCTGCCATTCTTTTCACTTTTCACTCTATTTCCTTTGATGTGGAGACATTCATTTCAGGTGACTGTGCAGAATGTAATTGGCATGAGTGATCAGGCCTCTTAGTTGTGTGTGTAGGTGTGTGTAGGTGTGTGTGTGTAGGTGTGTGTGTAGGTGGCTGGACCCAGTGTGTTCTCGTGCTCCCTCGGCTTTGTTCCGTTAGCGCAGTGGTTCTCAAACCTTTTTTGTCACGACCCACTTTGGAGGAAGAAACATTTTCATGCCCCAGCGGGGAGCTGTCGGGGACACTGACCGAAGGTAGTAGCGGCTTGTAACCCGAAATTTACGGTATGTGCAATCACTTTGTTAGAACAATGCAAATAAAGTTATATATTTGGAGAAAAAAAAAATGCCTATTGTGGCTGCAATTAACCTGTTTTGCACTGAATATCTTTTTAAGATAATACCAATAACGTGCAACCTGCAAAAAAAAAAAAAAAAAAAAAAGTGCAGATATGTGTGTACCAGTATTAGTGGCTGCAATTAGCTGCTTTCCTCCACAAATCTAGTTAAAACGGGGTTGCAGGCCACTCTCAACTCATGTGCAATGTTGAGTTTGTCGGTTTTGAGAGACGCAACAGCAGTAAAACAGACCTCACGGAGATCGTCTTTTGGCAAAACGCCAAGAATCGGCGAGTCACGCATTCGCAAGAGTAACCTGTTAACGGCGTAACGTAAACATTTCCACGAAAGTACAGGCATTTCGCCACGCATTTTATTAATGACGTTTTATGTCCGTGTACTTTGTACTATGTGAAGTTCTCATGTAGCTCATGGGGGGAGTGGTCGTCACGAACCACAAGATTCCTGGTCTCCTCATAGTTGGCATGTCAAGTGTCCTTGAGCAAGACACTGAACCCCCAGTTGTTCCCCGGGCACGTCACAGCAGCCCACTGCTCCTTAATTACTAAGGATGGGTAAAATGTTGGGAATCATTTTCTGTGGGATTAATAAAGGATTATTATTATAAAATAAAAAATAATGTTTTAAAAGATTTTGCATCGCCCTCCCACTCGCGCCCCAACTGTAATACCTCCGCGCCCCTCTGGTGGGGCGCGGAGGTAATGTATAGAAGAAGACTGTGATAAGTGTAAATATTAAAATAATGATTCAACTATATAGCAAGTTTTGTCTTTCAACTTTTGTTGTTGTCAATAGTAATACTAATGGTCCACAATATTGTATAGACTGTAAAATGCCTAGTTTTAAAATCATTCACTGTAAAAAGTTCAGATCAAGCACTGCATCTCCTTCCAAAAAGTCATCTCACTGCTCGGTCAGTCTAAAAGCTTTGATCAAAACCACACAAATTTTCAGACTGCAGCATCATATCGACTAAATCAGCAACATGTACCATACTTAAATACATCAACTTAAATATGCCAGACTTAGTTCAAAAATGGCTGTGGCCAGAGGAGGAAATCAGAATGTTTGGCAGCTGCATGAAAACTGATTACGGGAATGCATCTCTACGAATTCTCAAATGTCCTGCCCGAACCAGATATCTCCCAAAAAAACCTAGTTTCATAAAACGACAGGAAGCGGAGGACGACTACTTCTCTCACAGAGAAGCTCATCATGCTTAAATTGACAGCAAGGAGAAATCTTCAACTTCAAAGGACACATGAAATTTCAAGAGAACAGAGATTTGTGCTTTATGTGATTGTGCGCATGTTAATATAAACCGTTTTCTCGAGAATGGGTATCTGCAACCACCAAATAGAGACATCTGAAACGTTAAATAGCGGCATGTGTAAATGAAGTGCCCATTAAGTCGGAAAACGTACAACTCAAGGCCGAGGAACATAAGCTTTAATGTTTATTTAATTATGTTTCACCAAACTTCAAGACCATTCAGAACACCTCACAAAGTGTAAGCTCTATGAAAACAACTGTCAGGAAAATCCATGGCTGTTATAACAGCCTTTCCACCAGAGTGCTCATTATGTGTCCCTAAACAAAATGTAGAGCCACATCCAGGAGCAAATTAGTGCTTGAATTGATGCAACTTTGTAGGTATGAGAGAAACTTCAATTACTAAAGATTTAGTAATATGAGCTGTTGCAAGGCAGTTTAATACATTGCAAATAAAGAGCTATTATCATAAAGGAGCACAATAAATTGTCTCTGTAACAGCCGTGTTGACACGGCTGTTAGAGACAATTTACTCTTTTTCAGACTCTCGTGTTTTTTGCCTGAGACAAAGAGGTTCTGAACAGTCAATAAATTGGGATAAAACTGCAAGTATTCTTTTTGTTCACTATTTCAAGACTTCCAGAATCGCTTTAACCCACTTTATTCCAGTTAGATTACAATAGAAAACAGTCCGCTGAGGCAGGCAGCTTGGTCAGGGACAGAAGGCTATGTAGTCTAAACAGGCAGCGTCGGCAAAGGGAGAGTAGTCGGAGAATAAATGCTGGAGGGTCTGGCATGAACGCAAAGAACACGGAGAACGATCTGGCCGTGAGTGTGAGTGAAGCTGTGACTTAAATAGGTAAGCGGAGTGAAACAGGTGAGAGTGATGGAGCTGACGAGATGGGTGTGACTAACAGGTGTACATGATGAGCTGATTAGGTGAGTGAGAGACAGAGTGGCAGGAGAAACTGGACAACTGAACTGTGTCAGTCATTACATAACGTGTTGTGGCGATGGTTTATCACACAGTCAGGTGTCTACTTCCAGACAAATCATTGACATTGATTGCCTTCCTTGCACTTAAAATGTGTATTGATTTGGCTCAGCTGTCTGATATTACCTCCGGCCTGCCTCATCGACACACTGACACAGACACATGCACAGACATACATGACCAAACGAATTGCATCATGCTAAGTTTACCTACGGAGATCGTGTGCAGCACAAAACAGCTGCCGCAACCTTGGATCAACACAAACCAACACATGACCACACACACACAAACACAAACACACATCTTGAACACAGCTTTCAGGCATACAATCCCTTACAACACCGTCTGCTGATTCATGACAGTTCATCAATCTTTTGTGCCTCTCAGGTGTTCCTGCTCTCACTCTCTCACTCTCTCTCTCTCACACACACACACACACACACACTCACACCTCTGTGCCCCAGTATAATGTTTGGCTCTGCTGGGACAAAGCCGTGGGTGGGGCTCAGGTGATGAGGGGAAAAGAGGTTGATGAGACTAAACTACCCCAAGAAATCACCTCTTTTCTCTCTGATTCATATTCCTTTTGAGTCGCTCCTTCTCCATGCTTTTCCCCCCATCCACCTCCAGATGTGATAAATGAGTCACTTCGACCGTGCGCGCTACAATCTTAAATCATATGCACCATTTACCATCAGCGGCATCTAAACAACCTTCTGTTACATGGGGAGAGAATACGATCTCCAAGGACAGAAATAAACTCTCTTCTCTTCATGTCAAATATTGTGTGTGTTTGAACTTGACTTCTTCACATTAACTAGCAGTATCCCCCGGCTACAGGCACAGTGTCCTTGTAAAAGTGTGGGTTGGACCCCAGGATTGGGAAATGTGAAGTGGAGAGCGTAGTGTGAAGTGATTAGGTCTTTGTCAAACTGCCTCTGGCTGCTCTTCGACCGACTTCTGCCAAGGAGACAGGAGAGGAGGAGGAGGAGGTGGAGGAGGGATTAGAAGTGTGCAGGTAAGTGAAAATAGAAATGAACACTGAATCTATCGAGGGTTGCTAGTTCCGATCCCACCAGGACTCAACACCCAAGCCTGAAGCTTTTTCTAACTTTTAGCTCATTATTTGAGGTTTTCTGGACTTTAGAGCCACGTCTCTCCTTTTCTGCTGCATGCGTAATGAAAGACAAAGGATGAAACGTCGGAGGACTTCAAGAGAAGACCAGAGAACTTAAGGGCTCACCCCTTCACTTTAATCAGCAGTTGGTATGCAAGCCACGGGAGTTGGAGCATGTATTCGCTGACCATGGCCTAAATTGTACATACATTACACTGCACTGCACTGCCACGCTCACATCTATAACGTTACTGGTAACTAGACTTTATGTCTGTTTACAAACAAACTAAAGGAGCCACTAATGTCTGACAGGCTGTGCGCAATTTACTGAGAGGCCCGGCAAAATCCATATTTCAGGAGAGAAAGTTTACTAGAAAGATTATCTTTTTGGGGGCTGACGAGATGAGACACGGCAGAGTAAATCTCAAAGAAAACTAAAACTGCACCAAAAGAGATCTATTGAATGATGTTCGACGTTTCGATACATTTCGGTATCATGGTCCAGTGTGATGTTTTGTTTATTATCATACCGGTTTGAAAATGTTTACGTCTGCCGAACTCTCACGATAGCTGTAGCTAAGAAAGCGGCTTAACTAATTCATTTATTTACATCCACAGTCAGACAAAAGCATGTATTAAACGGGGCTGCATGACAGAGGATTAGAGTTGTCATTAGGTAGCCCTCCAAAAACTAATCCTCGCCAATAACAAAACGGAAATGAATATCCCTCTAAACTGTGAGCGACGTTACACCTCCTGTATTTAATACAGGAGGTGTAAAAATTGATGTCATCAAAAGTTCAGTTGTAACCTTTACGAACAAACCTAAGCAGATATGTCTCCTGCAATTCAAACTGAAACTGAATGGACTGCTTGACAACTGCTGAGTAACGATGCAGCGACAGAAGAGAGAGGCTTTGTTCTCATCACATTTAGTATTTGTAGTATAAGTAGCTCCTGTCTTGGGAACACAGTAAGAGTGAAGAGAAAGTAGTATTTGGGGAAAAGCCTGATAAAGAAGTACAGAAGAGCAGAGGATGAAGAAAGAGAGAGACACAACACCCAGAGTCAGCTCTCTCCCACTCCTCCTGGGCCAGTGGGCCATTGATCTGCCTGCTGGAAGCAACACTTATAGTGGTTTGGGGGAGGGCACGAGGGGAGCGGGCGCACAGACTAATCGAACGGCCAAATGAAAATTGAGAGGCAATTTAGGGAGCCTATAGCACAGAGGATTCTTTATGAAACAGGAGCCTGGAGTGTGTGCTTGTGTGGGTGTGTTAGTGCGCTGAAGAGAGGATGGGGTGACATGAAAGAAAGAAACGGAGAGGGAAGAGACGGCGATCAATTCAACACATTAGAGACTCAGACCAGATCAGCATCTCTCCTGGCGGGGGAAAGCACCCGCTTCCTCTCCTCCCATTCCCCCCTGCTCCGCACCATCTTCCCCTCTCTTCGTTCCTGTTTTCCTCACTCTTCCCAGTTGCGCCGCTTCTTTCTTTCTGATGACCAGACCTGCACCTGCGGGCACGAAGACTCCAATAATGTGGTGGGGTTGGATGAGATGTGAAGTCAGGATGGTGTGACGAGCCGTTGCAGTGGCATCATGGTCATTTGGTCCTTTGCAATAACATCACAGTTGCCATGAGCGCGCGTGCGCCCACGCAGTTGTCAGGTGTCCTCGCTTTGTGACACTGTTCGCAATGATGAGTGACAATAATAGCAGAGACAGGAAATCTGTGATCATCTGCAAAAGGTGGATTAAGGATGGGTCGATTTTCTTTCATATGGCCAGAGCCTGGCTCGCTGGCTGCTGGTAGTAGCTTTATACTTACCAGACAGAGATGACATCTAACTCTCAGCCAGAATGATATGTCTATTGATAATATTATATCAGCCCTAGATGAGAATGAATGCATATTTCTGGCATTTTTCGCAACTCTCAATTCTAAGATCATGATTTTCTTTGATTCAAACTTTTTTTCCCAGCACTGACGGCTAGGCAAGCATCAGACTATGGAGTCTTGATTCTTTTTTTAAATAGAGAAGCTACATGGTCTCAAGCGTAATATTCTTTTATTAAGTACCACACTGTGTATTCTCGCTCTCCTTCTGGATGAATTAATGTCTCTTCCATGCACATTACTAACTCTACTTCTTCCCGGGAGCCTCTGTGCTTCCTCGCCTCTCAAGTTCCCATGGATCGTGGCTGTCTGGAGCCGGTCCTGCCTCCTGCCATGGCGGCCCTGCTGATGCCCCTCCTCTCTACCTCCTTCTGCTGACATGGATCGTGGTTATCTGGATCCTGGTCCATGCCTACTACTCATTATGTGAATACTTTCGGTCATATCCATGTAATGTGCTGTAACTCGGTTACGTGGTTCATTCTGTACACATGACATATATTGCTTCTGTCCATCCGGGGAGAGGGATCCTCCTCTGTTGCTCTCCTGAAGGTTTCTTCCTTTTTTCCCTGTGAAAGTTTTTTTTTTTTGTGGGGGGAGTTTTTCCTGATCCGATATGAGGTCCCGGGACAGGGATGTCGTATGTGTACAGATGGTAAAGCCCTCCGAGGCAAATTTTTCATTTGTGATTTTGGGCGATACAAAATAAACTGAATTGAATTGAGTTAGTGTCAAACTCAAATAACTGATTTAATGTTGATTAACCATTACGTATTTCACCAGCCAAAAAAACAAAGATCCACCAGATGGCCGAAGAGTACTTTACGACAACAGTTTGAGTTTCTCAGAGTTTACAAGGTATACCTGAAGAAGTTTCCAGTGGGAATGAAGGAGGTGAGTCACTAATATCATTACTGTGTAATGTATGCAGCACAGCTCACTGAGTCACCAGGATTTCCTAAGTGGAACTGTTCTCAATAACAGAGAAAAGTTGCCTTCTTCAGCCAAGCCTCCCTGCCTGCTGGCAATTACAGCTCCACTGGCTGAATCATTAGAGTAATTTACTTACAAAGTGCTCTCTACTCTGCTTTGAAGACACAAACTGCCCCACCATCTCCCTCCGGCATTCGACCAGCACGCTCACATGTCGACCAAGTCGATATAAATGATCATCTTTCTCTGCCCTCTTATAGCAATGAGCTCTGAAATTCTATGCACTCAGGTGTAGTATTCACAATACTCACAGGACCTGTATTGTGTCTAGCAGACTAGAACCTCGTTACATCGATATACCAATAGGAACAGAGAGAGTAGTGCAGCATTGTTTTTTCAATTGTCATTTTATGTGACATTAACTACCCTTTTTTTAATGAAAATGTTTTAAACTGGCCTGAAATCACTCATTCTAGTAAACATAAGTGTTATATGGTCCAGGAACTGTGCATGTAGCTCTGCTCTGACGCATATGCGCCAATGTTCATCCATTAATATGGATGGTGAAAGGACATGGTCTCTTTGACACGACTGTGTCCAGTCCTTTCTGCTCCTGGTCATGTTTTGTTTTTATTTACATCCGTATTCGTGCCCTTAACCCCATTTTTGTACCGCAGGAGCAGGTATATGTGGTCATCTGGGTTCTGTTAACAGCGATCCATACACCCAATACATTTGACTCCATGTTCAATACATGGATTGACATTTGCAAGACCCCGACTGATCAGTTTCATAAGCATATTGTAAAAAGGGGGCTTTGCTTTGTATATACATTTACATTGTGATAAGTAACCAATCTCACATGGAGGAACTGATCAGCTGGGTGTGGATTAGTTAAATAAAAAATGCAGCAAACGCACATAGACATACACACACGTACACACAAACACACAATTAAATCCGGACACCATCCATTACGTTTAGCCCAGTCTGTGTGGTATATGACATTTTCCAGAAAATCATTTTGTCAATTAATCAAATGTCAGCCTGGGAAAAGAAAATGGCAGGTGTAGACTGATAAAAGGGATCACTTATGGGGGGAGAAAAATAATAACTGCTGAATACCAAGTAGGAGCTGGAGCACCAAGCTGGATACAGTGTGAGGGATTGCACACATGGTGCTGCATCTTCATCACAAAGCATTGTAAAACTTGTGATTTAACTTGGCCTTGGATACAAACAACAAAGACATGTGTGGAGTGAGTCATTTTAACCTTACATTTCTTCTACTCCACGACGTAATTTCAACATTCTCTACAAACCATTCTTTCTACCTTCGTTCTTTCACAACTCCTGACATTATGTGTTATTGGTGAGAGTTTAAAATAAAGTGTCTGCTGTGTTTTTAGCCTGCAGCTGATTTTACAGTTGTTCCCTCCCTCTGCCTCTCCCTCCTCTCTGAGGCGGCATTGGACCACAGTTGTGCGCCCACCAGCAGACCCATCCATATTCAGTTCGGCTCTTCTCTGGAGCGGGAGCAGAGTGCCAGGACAGAGAGGAGAGCGGTGCCATGCCTCAGAGGACTTCTGTGTGTGGCCGAGGATCCATATTCAGACCGGGCTGCCTCTCTTTGGCTTCATCAGAAACAGTTTTGCAGACAGAGTCGTGCAGACACTGGGACATAAATAATCTAGGAAAGCCTGACAAGTCTCGTGATTCTATATTCCCATAATGTATGTATTATAATCTGGGTTGGAGAGAGGTCCCGTCGGAAAAAAAGCATCTCTGGAGGGAATAGCTGACTAAAGCAAAAGGGGGGAGTGAAATGAAAAATATGACCTAAAATGGTGATGCCACTAGATGCCACTAGTCCTTAAAAAAGTATTTTCATGATACATCGATGCACAAATGATCCAGTCTTTCTTGCTAAAGTTATTTTTTAACTACTGAATTGGCTGATTTAGAAACTATGATAGTGTAAAACAGACATGTGCTTGACTAGACACTTGTGTTGGAGTATTTTTGCATGTGTATTTCAAATAAAAGAAGTGATACAGTCTGCCTTCATGAGCTGTTTAGATGAGAGCTGTGAGCACCCTCTAGTGTTTAAAACCCACATTCACCTCTGCAATAAAAAAAGATGAATGACAGCTGAATGGCAGATGCCACCCTCAGCATCACACACTGTGTGTAATAGCACCAATAGCTCTGATCTGATGGATGAAGCATTTACTTTCTGTTATCCTGCTGTCCTGCCAGATATTTCAATATTGAATATTCAGCTTTTCAATCTCAGGAGGAAAATTCAAACATGTGATATGCAACAGTTACAAAAGACAGTGGCGGCAACATCATAATAAAAAAATCCATCATGACAAAAGCTAATGAAACGACAATAAAAACTACAGGACTTCATCATCTATAAAATCCTTGTTCAAACACAAAGAGTTCCTCATTATGACATAAACATTACTCACCGAAACTAGGGATGCAAATAAAAAATAAATAATTGCGTACAGATAGCTGACCCTCGTTAACTGACCATTAACAGACTACATTAGTGCCAGGACCTTGCATGCAGGGATGTGTGGTTGAAGTGCCTAACAAGCTGCAGCTGCAACAATGACTGATGCAAAAACAGATTAAATCCATCATTTATCTCCAGCTGCGGTGTGTGCGCAAAACAGGCGGCTCCAGTTCACCTCTTTGGAAAGGAACAGTGGTATATGCAAAGTCATGGGCACATGCAGACAACTAAGGATCTACAACATCAGTTAGTTTAGCTGCAAGGTTGTCAGCTGTGTGTCTGCCGGGCGAGAGACAGAGAGAGAGAGACAGCCTGTGTGTTACATGACTCCTGCTCAGGTTCACTTAAGGTGGCCCGACCTTTAAGGTGGAGCAGCTATACTCTTTCCTATTAATGAAAGCCATTAAAACCAATTGCATATGATGTATTTGTTGTTGGGGACACTACACATACACAATCTCAACAATACAAAATGATAGACACCAGCCCTTCCTGCAACACAGCTCTGACTCAGTGTATGACACCTTTATGATGTGTGGGAGCCACTCGTCACTCATGATGGCTTGAAAATTACTCCGTTGCCTTAGTTTCCTCACCTACACAAACGCACACTCATGTACTACGCATGCACACGCTATACACACACACACACACACACACACACACACACACACACACACACACACACACACACACACACACACACACACACACACACACACACACACGCACGCACACACACACACACACCATTTTATAATTAGCTTGCACATTTTCTCTCTGTTGTTTTTCTGGTGTTGATGGACTCACCTTGACAGTCCCATTAGCACAAAGCAAAAGAAAACACAGAACACTGAGGGAAAATCATTTCCTCCAGCTATAGTATAGCCTGCCCTTTACACCTACATTCAATAATGACACATTCTGTATTTGTATTTATTTTTGCACAATTCAAACAATAAAACAAAACAAAAATCATAACAGAAACAAAAAATGAATATCACAGTGCAGGAAGAGACAAAAAGCCAACTGGGCTTATTTGAAGCCTCCACCTATAATATTTAAAATTTTACAAAATTACAAACATAAATTGAAATATACATAAGAAAGACAACAAAAGAAAGAAAGAAGAGAAAGAAAAATAATGTAATCATGTCAAGTCTGTGTGTGAGTTTGTGTATGCATGTGTGCATGTGTGACCGTGAAAGTCAGCATAGCTTGAGTTTGTTCAGGGATATTGGATTAAACCTCTGTGGCAATTTCTAAGCAATGGTAACTAAAAATGTCGATATAACAGCTAAAACAAGAAAAGAACAAAAGAAACAGCAATTAGACTTTCTTTTAGGCAATTTTTGTAATTTTTTATAGAGAGACATTTCTTTGTGAGGTCGGAAAAGTTATTCCATAACTTGGTTCCCCTAAATCTAATAGAGAATTGACCTCTGCTAGTCAGTAATTTTGGAGGATGAAGATGTGAAGATTGACGAGTTGAGTGAGAATGAATCTGAGAATTGACTATGAAGAAGGTCTTGAAATGATCAGGAATATTTCCTTCACCTAAAAGTGTTTTATACATGAAAATGCAAGTTAAAGAAATATTAATGTTATAAATAGTAAGAATCTGCAGTTTGTGAAATAAAGGAGCAGCTGAGATGTGAGACTGTGATCGTGTTGCAATCCTAACAAAACGATTCTGGAGAAACAACATTTTTTTCAGAGAAGTAGGAAAAGTACGGACCATATCTACCCTATTCTCACTTTTCTGTTTCCAATTTATTTTTGCCATGCCATGCAGGCGGAGGGAGGAAGGCTGAAGAAGAGCTCATATCACACCTGCCTTTTTAAAGGTGTAACATTTCTCGAGAAAAGAAAGATTTCTTAAAAAATGGCATGAAACTATACGATACAAATTGTGCACAGCAGCAGCACAGACACTTTCAGTTGAAAGAGAAGCATACAATAAGAAATTAGGTTTGTTAGTGGTTTGAAAAGGTTAGTGAGTGTTGGACTTGGTTAGTGAAATGCAGCAAACAGACAAATGGCCCTGAAGTACGCGAGCAAGTTGCAACTACTTTAGTTTCTACGTGGGAAACTAAATTATTATACCAAAAGTTGCTAAATCAAGTGTCATGTTAATTGTAGTATTAAAGTAATGCCTTGAGGAAAACACTTTTTTAAAGGTCAGCGCAGAAAAATGAACCCAAAGCAAGTCTTGCAATAAAGTGAATAAGACCTTGACTGGTATTTTTTAGTTGATCCACAGACCATCTTTGTTAATTACGGATTGATTATTATTTGGTGCCGCTTCTTTTATTAAATTGCTATTAATTTGAGCAGATATTCTCACAGAGGACAAACACAGGTGCAGCTCAGTTCTCATGCATTCACTCTTGGCATTAAAATATGTTTTTCCATATCCAGACCGGTTATCCAGATCAAGATTGCATGTTAATACCGGGTGGGGTATAAAATTACATTTATTATCTTATTATTACATATATTATTGGACTCTATTCCAAAGTATGTTTGAGGAACACAATTTGCATTATCCACTTGGGCCACTTCAGACTAGAAGGTGGCCCCGCACCTGAAACTCCTGGCTCCTGGCTCCTTTACGCCGATCAAATTGATGATCATTGCTGGGTACAAAAAGGGTTCATTTCAGTAACTGTGTTTGTGTATTTGTCAGCCATAACAGAGAACCGGCTGAGTGAGGATGAGGTGTCACTGCCACAGCTTTAATCACCTTTAAAGACTTCTTTCTCACTTGGAGAGATGCAGTAGACGGGTATTTACCTCATCAACATTCAATGGATTTAAATTACTTTGCTGTGTGCTTTCTACTCACTTTTATCATGACTCATTTCTATATTAGAATAGGAGATACATGTTGATTAAGAATGCATTTAGCTTATCATAATATTGTATTTAATGATTAAAGATAGAAACACAACTCATACACACAGTGTGTGTCATGCAATGTAAAGCTTGCATTGTGTTAGTTTTTTGGGTGCAGAAACCCTGATTGTACATATAAAACAGGAATATAGGCGTTAAGTTGTCACGTTCAGCATTTGCATTAGATGCAGTGCACACAGAGACGCACACACTCATACTTACTTCCATTACAAACATTAATTTACATACTACTGTACACACACATCCTGGTGAGTGATAATTCATTGAGGAGCCACATGAAATACGATTTTTTTATCATTTGACTTGCCGCCTGTCTGAATCCAATCACTTCCCGTATTACCAGCAATGGGAATACATTATGCAGATTGGATGACCTTTACTATAAACCCCTAGCTGCTTCAGGAGTCTCACCAACCACCTGCTGAAATTGGATCGAAATACACCAATAAACAAATAAACGAGCCCCCCCCCCCCCCCCCCCCCCCACACACACACACACACACACCTCTCACACACCCCACACCTCAATATGGAGACATAACTAACTAACATTTTCCACCTGTGATTTGTGATGATAATGCACAAGAACCAAAGTATTCTTTTTCACTGTAGTGTAAATCCTGGAAAATGACACCTTTTCACACTGGTTCATACAGCCACACACACACACACACACACACACACACACACACACACACACACACACACACACCTACAAGCACACGCACACACACGTTCTCCTCTGTCTTGCTGTTTGTCATTTGCAGCTGAGACAGGTCCTTGTCAGTTTCAGTAATAAGAGGTGATCTGTATGCTTGATCCAATTTGGACGGCATTAAGTGGCAGACGGAAGGGCCTGCACAAAAGAGAAAAGAGAAAAAGAAACTGAAGCACAAAAGCACAAAAGCACAAGGTACAATTACAAATGTGGCTGTGTGCCTCTCAGTTTGCCTTGTAGCTGCACGGGTCGCCTAACAGGCCTGTGCTTGCACATAGCTGCCATTTTCTGAAACCATGTAGTTTCTGTCCAGTCTGAAAACTGCATTTAACTAGCACCTACTTAAGCCCTCCAGTTGTGGAGTGCTCGGGGTCCATGGCCTCTGCGTCCGCCCAGCCTATTAGCTCAGGTAGGCCCCATCACCCAGCTCACCCATGCATGAGATAGACCCTCTGTAATACAAATTGTCTGCACCACTTACGGCTGCTCCACCGGAGAGCAAACATGACAGCCTTTAATTGGAGAGGCTCTCAGCGTGGGATAGGCATCAGGGGGGAGAGAGTGGAGGGGAAAGGATTGGTGAGGAGGGAGACGACAGGAGGGAAAAGAGGGGGAGATGGGGAGGGAGTAAAGGAAGGGACAAAAGAGAGGTGGATGGAGGAGAGATAACAGAGGAGACGGGAGGTGAGGAACTGGGGCAATGTGAAGCTGACAGAAGCTCATTTCCCACCGAATCCCATTAACATTTTTCACAGAGAAACTTAAGGAGTTAAGAAAGCCGTCTCTCACTAGTGCTGAAAGGAGGGATCCAGGGGTGTGTGTGTGTGTGTGTTACTGTAAAATTAACTTCCAGGCTTATCAGATACAGTAATACAATTTTAATCTTAAGAGTTTGAGTTTTGATGACAAATAAAACAGAACACAACTCTTTGATGCAACATTTAGTAACATGAAATCGAAAGCATTCCAATCGAGAGTCATTATATTTGAATGAGCGTACTTTCCTGACTTGTTTTATCTTTGCACAGCAATCATTTAAAGGTATGAATGCATGTCTTGTCTGTTTCTTAATTCCTTTTAAACATCATCAGTGTGCTGGTAGCTCAGTGCTCTAAAGCAGAGGTTTACAAAGTGGGAGGCGGGACAGTTTCATGGGCGGCTCAGTGAATGAAAGTGAAGAAATATTACATTAGTTATTATGTTATCAATAGAAGATCACATAGAATAGACTAAATGTGCGTGATTTGGTTAAAGTGTTAGTTAAGAGATACAGTTTGGGGGCATTTAACTGGTTAAAAACTAATAAATGCAGAACCGTACGAAGCAATTTCTCTTTTTACTTGTGTCTGAGGAGAAAACTGGCATAATAGTAACAATGGCAATGCTAAGGTGTAATGTTTTCCATTTTAGGTTACAAAAAGGGGATGGTAAAGCCAGGCATTAAAAAAAAATTTGGCAGGTTATTGGATAAACTATCTGTCAATCAAACAATCAAAGTTGGAAGAAGAGCAAAGGCTTGCCAGACTAACGAACACGTTACTTGAAGCCTGACACAAGATGGATGATCCTGCTAATTCTCGCATGATCTCTTGACAGGTATGGTTGGCGTGTTAGCATGTTAACATTTTCTCAATAACACTAAAGACAAAGAGCAGCAAATGGCTGACGGGAATGCCATTAGTTTTGTGGTCCATAAACCATTTTGTCATACACCACAGTGCATGACAAACTGAACAAATTTGAACCTGATGATTGTGCTAAAGGAAAATTCAGAAGATCCCCAAAGTGATTACAATTCATCCAAACAGACACAGATGCATCCATCCCATAGTTGTTGCGGCATTTCACTCAAAACCACAAAAGTGAACAATGGGGTGACGCTAGAGGAAAAGTCAAGGGATCTTGAAAGTCATAAGGTTACATTATGGGCACCGGGGAAATCATGACATATTGTCATAATTTTGCATGTGATTCAGTTGTACCTGAACAGGCGAACAGGGACATCCTGCACTGGCTATGTCGGCTGCTCTTAAGCTGCATAGAGCGTTAAACTGTCAGTCAAAATAAACACTTAAAATGCCTCAGATATTTCACCTGCATCAAACTGGAGTTATTTAAGATGCAGTGGTTGCAGCTGTTTCAGAACAACAGGTGTGTCTGAACATGGAGGCAGAACACACTTGTGCAATTATGGATGTTGCTGTCCCTACTAGCCAGTGCAAAAAGAATCAGGACTGCAATTCCTAACCAACAACAGCAGGGGCCACTGCAACCTTAATATTTTCTCTGGTATACACTGCAATCCATGGTCATGAGAGTTCATCCAGTTTTAAACATTCACGTGTGTATAAAAAAAGAAACTCATCTTCACATCTGATACAAAGAGCTTTGCAGAGTTTTGTTATTTATTGTATCCTTGAGCTTTTGTCATATTTTTTCTTTAAGCTGAAAGTGTTCAACATTTTCTCCTCCATTTTTGACGTCATCACCCATCCCCAGTCGACACTGGTGCAAAGTTTGTAAACTCCAAGCACAGTTAGAATGTAGGGACCTGATAAAGATGCGATCTGTTCTGCAGGACGAACTTCAATAATTCAGAATCAGAAACCTACAGCAGACGTAGGTGTCAGGATTCAGAGATGAGAAAGATGAGAACTGCTTTCGCTCCTTATTACATGGGTCTTTATTTAAAGGGGGATTAATAGATGTACAGCTGGTAACTTTAGAATATTGGGATTCATGATGAAAAAGAACAGCAGAGGAGGAAAGATATACAGAAACTGTTTTCTGTTTTTTAAGGACAGCAACACATGCTGTCCTTAAAAAACAGAAAACAGTCCCAACAGGTGAGCAAATCGTTGTCTTTGGAAAGGATCATTAATAAAGGCAATCATATACACATACTTTAAGTGCAGTGGACATACAAATGCAAACAGGCATAAGTGCACACATAATTTTTCATATTACAACCACAGTGTAGCATTAAGTGCTATCTCAGATTCTGTTAAAAAGTGTCCTTGGGTTGAAAAGACCAGAGTCTTTACTCCACAAACATGACGATGCACGACCTGGAAACTGAATTAAAAGATCATACTAACAGACAGGTCCGCCACGTGTTTCTCCACCCACGCACCAACGTAGGGACACACACACACACACACACACACACACACACACACACACACACACACACACACACACACACACACACACACACAGAGCTAGAGAGTTCTGTAATCTCTTAATCTCTCCGGGGAGAATCAGGATGGTTGTGTTTAGCAGAAGAGAAAGTAGATATGTTTGAGAACAGGTGTGTGCATGTCTTTCTCTATGCATGTGTGCCTTTGTCTTAATGTGTGCATCTGTGTTTGTCTTTATATGTATTTATATGTTTGCCTGTGTGACTCTATATGTGTTTCTGCGTGCTGCGTGTGAGTTCCTGTATGTGTGTATTTCTGAATATGTGTGGGAGTTGTGGAGTTAAATTAAAGGCCCGTTGGGGCTGAAAGACCCTCTGACTAAACTCAACAAAGGAACAGTAGCAATACAATATGTCTCTTTGGGTTAAAAGAAACAAATCGCAACAAAGCATAAAGCTTAAAGGGAAAAATTGTGTAAAACAAAGAGCTAAAACCTTGGTATTATGAACTTGTGCGCCGTATGCTTGCCGGCCTTGCTATCTGCAGTCTTTACATCTGGCACTGCAGCTCCTGGTGGGAGTTTGAACACAAGGACTCCAGCTAACCTGCCGATGAAAATGATGGTGCACTTCTACACTGCCATCGTTGAGTCCACCCTCTGCTCCTCCATCACCGTCTGGCACACCGCAGCCACTGCCAAGGACAAGGCCAGGCTGCAGCGCATCATCCGCTCTGCTGAGAGGGTGATTGGCTGTAATCTGCCATCCCTCCAGGACTTGTTCGCCTCCAGGACTCTGAGGCGAGCTAGGAAGATTGCAGCTGACCCCTCTCACCCTGGACATATCCTGTTCGAGTCCCTCCCCTCTGGCAGGAGGCTGAGGTCCATCAGGACCAAGACCTCACGCCACACAAACAGTTTCTTCCCGTCAGCAGTCGAGCTCATCAATGGGGCTCGGGTCCCCCACTGACTGTCTCTGTCACCCCCAGCTATTTTAATTTTTAATTTTTAATTTTAACTCTTAATTTTTATTTTTATTTTTATTTTCTCTTCTTTATTTTTATTTCTCTTTACCATTCACTCCTCTGCACACCACATACTTAAACACTCGTCACTTTAACATACACTTTAACTTAAATACACATGTCACTTTAACGTACATTCACATTAACGTATCTGTTGACTGAGCACTTGCTTATCTTACACATATTTTAATACCAATTGCACTGTTGTTTTCATTGATTGTTGATTGTTGTTTGTCTCGTCTTACGTCCCATGTCGATGTCCAATGTATGCACCTTCCGCCTCAAAAAATTCCTCGTTTGTGTGAAAACATTCCTGGCAAATAAACGGTTTCTGATTCTGATTCTGATTCTAAAGGTAAGGACAAGTGAAGTCACATGTGAGCCCATTTAAAAAGTTACAGTCCACCTTCCACATCTTCATAGCTGTCACTAACACCATCCTCTGGGCTCTCCTATTAGCACTGTCAACATATATATTCTGACTGCAGCTGCTAAAGTAGCCATGAATTAATTATCTTCCTAATAACACTGTTTTGGTTTAATAGTCTGTTTGGTAATTGTTGAACGAGTCAAACCTTGAACGACACCTTTACATGACCAGCATCCCACATGCCATGGCGTCCTGCTATGTGGGAGGAGTGAGTACCTGATGTCCACGTCAGAGTTCATTTACTTCCATCCGGATAACACATGCTCGAGAAATGTAGATCATCTTATTACTTCATTAAGTATTTAATTGCCTTGTCTCAGAGGGCATGGACATATTTAGCATATTTATTATTCAGCGTACACGCTCTGTGAGCAGATATTGCTCTGAGTCCCCCCCTCGGCTGTGTGAGGCAGAGCTGCGGTGAGGCCTCACCCAAATCTGAGCTGGGAGTTATGAGATGAAGCAATAACGCCTCTTACTTGTCTTGCTTGTGCACTAAATTGTTTCATTTAGCAGGATGCTTTATTTATGGCATGAGGGAACCTTACACCGTGGGCGGACGGCTCAGTGCCTCGGTCTATTGACGGCAAGGAGCAATTGGAGGAAAGATGAAAAGGGATCTGACCATCTTTAAAAAGGAAAAATGAATGAAACGTGACCCTCAGTTCAAATCTGTCCAAAAAGAACAGCTAGCCTCCATCCCACTGGCTACATTCTATCAAATCGGCGACACGACAGAGGGAAGAAGAATATTCGAGTTGCTCTCGTACGCGCCGCACGTGAGAGAGGGATGAATTCACGACCATTGAAAACTCAGTTAGCCCACGTTTGCCCTAATATCCCATATCCAAGTAATTACATCTCTTCAGTTGTGTAAATCTATTGAAACTCACTCGCTGAATTCAAAATGAGGCAAACATTGTTTGCCTTCGAGTTGTTAGAAATCAAGTCAAGTGTTTATTGCACAGGCAGAACGAGATTAAACTGATTTCCAGTCGGGCGGGGGGGAACTAAATGAGCGCGGCAATTTCACGACACAATATGAAACACGCACAAAGTGAGCCGTGTGCTTGTGTGTGTGTGTCTGCGTTGCTCTGTGTACACAGATATCAAAGGGTCTTTGAGGTGGTGGAACTGCGTCTGCGTTGAGGCCTTCAGTTCTTTTAGCCAGAGACTGTTGCGTTGCCATGGAAACGCCTGTTGAACGAGGGTTCTATGAATCTTTCAGCAGCCTCTCCTCCGACCGCATGGGAGCTTTTCATAACCCACACAATATACACAACTTTTCCGTGGCGGGGAGGGCGCCCAGTCGCCAGCAGAGTCTTCACAGTGCATCAGCACAGGGGGGCTGTTTACTATTTCTGCAAAACGGGTCTGATGGCTGAAAAATAAAATGCACGCAGAAACATACGGCATATACACAAAAGCAAAGCAGCCGAGTGGACATCATGGATGCTAAAAGGATCTTTAAGGCGAGCACAGCAACGACCTTCTCCTCTTTCTTTCTCTCCATCTCTTTCAGTGGGCCATGAGTGCTGGGTTTACAAGAAACTGCCAACAAATGTGCTGCACTTTATCTCGTGTCCTTGTACTGAAACAAACAAAAAAATGAGTCGTGGTCGGCCAAATAATCTCCAAAACATTGAGAGAAACTCAGGGCTCTGCCGAAAACCGGATTTATCCAATATGGAAGATAATATGCAGTATCGTGAAAAAAGAAAATGAAATTTGATGCGGAGCAATCCGCTGCAGTGATTAGTGTTGTGATTGTGATGGGAATACAGACACGAATGCTAATCAATATTTCAGCTCACCCTGCGAAGACGAGGGTAAGAGAAGGGAGACTCTCAAACAAACATTGGAGATCCAGAGGTTTCCAGGTGTGCACACAACACGGTGCCATCGCTGCCTATCACTCTGGCCCATGGCCCCTTTAGCATTAATGACTAATCCACTTCAGCCTTTATGTGTCTTGGAGGCTATAGACAAAATGTTCTGGCTCATCAGTACATCATCCAGGCATACTGAAGTAATAATGGTGACACAGTGCTGGATTTAAAGAGGAGCCTTTATCCTAATCACGCCCTCTGTATTTGCCTCGATATTTCTTTCACCTGTCATCAGTGTTTGAATTAATCAAGTCGTTTCCTTTAGCTACGAGTCTGCACAGTATTGTTTGATCAGAATCCGATTACTGAGCAACACATAGTAGAGAGATCATGCAGAACAGCTGTGCATGAAAGGTTTGGCACCACATGGAATGCCACTGTTATATAAGGGTTAAGATATATGATTGCACAAAAGTCACCTCAACTTGCGTTGACCACGTTCCTGAGACTTATTTGCAGATCACTAGACCTATGAGGTCTGATAATCTTCATGGACACCCCTTGATCACATTTTAGGAGGTGTTCATGATGAAAACGGAAATATTTACCAAACCCTCTCACTCAGATCTCGGTCCTGCCCACCAGCATTCTGGGACATGCAATCTCCCTTTCATCAAAAGTGAGGGATTTCATTTTGTAAGGACGCTTGAAGATCAAACTCTTGCTGGTTTTCAGCTTAGCTTTTATGAGGAGACACAGCCTCAAGTGTTCTGGCATTTCTAAGGGCAAGAGTTCTCAGTGAGTCTGTGTGTTTTGAAAGTATTTTTGAATGCTTTTGGGGTTTCTTTCTGAGAAAAAAAAAAAGTAGTACTGTGCTGGATAATAGTTACAGTACAATAGTATTAGTAAAAAGTACAAAAAGAAATGTATACCTGTAATGTTCAACCAGGAACCAGAACCACCAAAAATGCATTACAAAAATGTCTCACCCATTTCACAAGGTGACAGCTTAATTAAAATAGATTAATGTATCATCATTTATTATATTATCATTTACTGCAGGCTTTTATGCTTTACACTTTACATGGTGCTCATTTACTTTCAAATGCCATTCATCGACAGCATTGCATATAAATGTAAGCCACCTCTTTTACTACAGTAAATAATAACTACTGTAACATTATAGGCTGATGTTCTCAGTACAGCCCTTTTTGTAAAAAGCCTGGTTTTAACCTCATGCTAGTACAAGCACTGGTGTAAATGTCAACGTAGGAGTTTTCTTTGAATAGATCCATTAGTAATTACAACACTGCACTTTTTAAGCCCGGTGCTGACATAAAATTAATGAGTAAGGGATATTTTCTTTTGAATACGCGTAGGCTGATTCTTGAATTCTCTCCAAATTCAGCGCTTGTGCATGCAAGTGTATCAGGCGTTCCAGCTATGGAGGTGGGATTGGATAGAAACTACTTTCAAAATGTTGTCAATCAACAAAAAAAGCTGGAAAATAAAGGAATTCAAAAAGAACAAAGGGGTTATTGTGTCTGTCAAATAAAGGTTTGTTGAAGCAAAGAAAGACAAATGTTTGCTCGACTGTATTGTATGTTTATGGAGCCAGATGTGTCACTTTGTCATGAGCATACATATTTGGAGAAAACTGAAATTGTGTCTGTCATGGTACAATCTGCTATTGACAGTGCTCTAAGTAAGATGAAGAAATTGTAATAAAATTGAAATGCATACCTGGGGGCCTAACATGCAAATGTTGTGACTGTAGTAGAATCCTAAAACTTTTGATTTATTATTGTATTGTTGCCACCTGTATATTTAAACCTGAATTTAACTATTTAGCCACCTAGGAGCAGTGTAACAAACAAACGTATATAGGTTAATGTCCTTTCACATTTGTGTTATGTTTGTTACTTGTTTGGCTGTGCTTTGGTCTCAAACTCTCAGGCTCTTTTGCTGCTCCTGTTCCATTATGTTCGCAAGTTAGTTGCTGTTTCAGTGTGCTGTTTTGTGCTGGGCAGAGCCTTTTTTGTAAAAACAAAAACAAAACAGCTGCCTGCTGCTGGAATCAAAGTGGATGAAACTGAAACTGAAACAGTTAGTGGGCCCCAAAACCAAAACAATGAGCTGAAAGAGACAACATAGCACTTCTAAATCAGAGTTATTTCTCTGTGGGTTCATCCAGCATATGCAATACCTTCTGCGTTATTACACATGTACATCAGCTAATCATGCAAAACCAGTAAGCCATCTTTTGACTTAAAACCTACAGGATAAGTGGTACAATGAATTAACTGACAGATGCTAAGAGTCTAAAGGCAGGAATGAATAAAAATGTAGTGGTGAGAGAGTCCCTGGGTTAATTAACTTTAAAAGCCATTTAAGATTGAGATTATTTTACAAACGACAGGGTTTGGATATTCAAAAGCTTGCAAAGGGCTTAATCAATCTCTTGAGTGAACTGATGTCAAATGTCAAGGTCAACAACACATCTGCAACCTAAACATGACAGATGTCGAGCTCAAGGAAAGGGCGGAGCTGCCACAGGATATTAATCTGCAAAGGGATAAAATGGTCTTCTTAGTTATTATGCCATCCTCATCGCACTAATACTTGGCTCTTTTAATACTAAGACGTGTATTACAATGTGCACCTCTTCTCTTACATCGTCTTACGACAGATAGACGAGGCAGGCGAGAGGAATTCAGAGATTGGGAGAATCCCCAAAGAGACTTAAGTGTGAGAAGAGAACACAATGGAAGATGAATGCATTTTCTCTAATTAAAGCGAATGATGGCTTACCATGATCACTATAAACTATCATTCAGTCTGCAGGCCTAATGAGCTATTATCCCTGCACGTGCCAAGCATCGGGAGACTGCAACAGCCGTGTTTGTTTGTTCATTGCTCCATGCCGTGCTTTCAGTGGTGAGAAAGACATTTTTCAATTCCCACTCCGGGAGTAAGAGGGTAATTGAAAACACATAACACACACGTAAACGGAAGAAAAGAAAACGAAAAGAAAAAAACGCTTGACGAATGAAAGGATGTATCAAGTGATTAAGCTCAGTCAGCTACTTTGATTGGCTCCAAATGCAGAAAAGGAATGGCTAATCAGTTCATTAAGTAGCCATGTAAGGCGAACTCTCCGGGCAGTGTTCATTAGTAACATCCTGGCATTCCTCCATACAGACCTTCACATGAAAAAGAGACACTGAGGCCTTGAAGCAGGTTTTCAGTGTTTTTCCACAGAGATGTGATGTCCTGGTAAGTACATCACAGAGAGACTAGAGTGCCGTGTGATGAAATGACGACTTTAGTTTGAAAAATATTGTTAAGATGTATGGCATTTGACTAAAAGCTTGATTCAAATTCCTTTGCAAATCAGCAATTTCCCATATTTCTGTAAAGCAACCAGGCGTGAGGTTCAGCAAGTGGGTTTTAAATTGATCGACACATGGCACAACAATCATGCTATGATAACTGTTACCTTACTCTGCCGTTAGAAAAGAGAGATGTGCTTGTTGAATGCCAAACAGTCCAACAGTCCAAACATTGCACCCACCGCCCGGGGTTATGGAAATATGGCCGATAGATGTGTAATATGTACTTTGGGCATTATTCCGGGATTTGCAATATTTGAATGACAATAATTAACAAGCAACTCAAAGATCAGACATGAAACAACTTGTTTTACCAGAACCAGTTTACATCTTGCTTTTTGCTTTGAGGCATCTGTAATAAGTAATGGCTATAAACTTGCTGCAGTGATACGACACATCCATGTACAGCACAAGCATGCAGCAGGGAGATCAT
The DNA here is from genome assembly GCA_038501785.1 of Myoxocephalus aenaeus. Lineage (NCBI taxonomy): Eukaryota > Metazoa > Chordata > Actinopteri > Perciformes > Cottidae > Myoxocephalus > Myoxocephalus aenaeus. Next base: position 5,062,589 of record JBAMJR010000051.1, on the reverse strand, counting down.
TAAATCTTACACTCTCTCAGATTTATGCACATATAAATATACGTATGTGTTTGCATAATGTATCGAATATCCCTGGTGGAGCTGCAGTACCTCTTGTAATAGCCAACGTAAAGGCCAAACAATTCCTCTGCCACCTTCATGTTTCCTTAAATCATGAAAGCAATTTAGAGAACCCAACGTGGCTTCAGCAATTTATTTCACTGATTCCAAGTCTGGCATTTCATGTTTGTTATTTGTATCACTCAAACTGGAGTGTTTGCGGACTCAGCACAAGCAGCATCCTGTTTGTTCATTTGCATCATCGCCCTCTTCAAGTGATCCCAAAAAATTAATGCACATCATAACTTTGCTTCTTCCCCAGAGTCTTTCTGCTTTCTCACCTTCCATGGATCGTGGTTACATCTGGACCGTGGTCGTACCTCCTGCCATGTTTTATTATCATTATTATTCGACTGTGTCCACCGCTGCTGTTATTATTAGTGGTCGTAATGTTTCCATAATTATTCAGCTTACTGCTCTCATTATATGAATGGTTTATGTAATATGCATTTAATGTGTTGTTCATTCTGTACACATGACATATATTGTACTTCTGTCCATCCTGAGAGAGGGATCCTCCTCTGTTGCTCTCCCCAAGGTTTCTTCCTTTTTTATTTCTCCCTATTAAAGGTTTCTTTTTTTCCTGTCCCTGTGTGAGGTTCCTGGGACAGAGGATGTCGTATGTTGTAAAGATTGTAAAGCCCTCTCAGGCAAATTTGTGATTTGGGGCTCTACAAAATAAATTGAAATGAAATTGAAGTGCACTCTGTTCAAGGATGCAGTCACAGCAGGGGAGCTCACATATTGACAACACTAGTCATTGGTTCAATACTAAGCATGTAAACCTCCTCTCCACAGTGGTGAAGAATAATCTTTTAACAATCTTGCATTCTGCTGCTGCTACATTATATTTTTGGTGCCGCTAGTAATGACACAGGTGAGTGGATGGTTGATCTTTGACCGACTGCAAACATCGCCTCTTATTTTTGAGTTTGAATGAAGCGTGTTTTTTTACAATATCTGGCCATTGTCGTCTAGACGGTGTCTTGACGGCAGGGTAGCCAATTGTGCATCATATTTATTCAATCACACAATACGCCAATGGTCGTTGCAGACGTACCTGTTCGGAGATCTGCACTCCACTGAGTGCACCTTTTCTGTTGTGGGTTAGATCAGATCGTGTGTAACCAGTTACTGACGCTGTGCCCTCTCCTTCAGCTCTATAAAACATCTATATTTAATGTCGGATTTCATTTAAAAACCTGAAGGGATGTTTCATAACGATTTCATGTTGGTTTAAGTTTCAAAACACCACATTCTGTACCATCTCGTCATGAACCGCAGCAGCACATTAATATGCCACACCGAGGCAGCATTCAGTGTGGTTATGTTTCATCAAACTGTTAAGCAGTGATGATTATGCACTTAGTAATTTTCTTCACTCCGTGTAACAGCTCTCTGCAGACATCTCCCACGCACTCTTCCTTATGCTAACCTGACACTCATGCTGAATTCACAAAACACCTATTACTGAAACTGAAGTAGACATCCAATTACATCGTGAGAGAACAACAGCAAGAAGTCAGACAGATTTAGACACACAGGATTGACACATTCCTTTCTTCCTACTTAATGGTTCACACAAATGAGTTGAGATTTATTTAGGAAAATTAGGTCATGGTCTGCTGAATCTAGGCTGAACAGAACTAGAGCTTGTTGATATTGCTGCATACTTAATTTTGCATAAAAGGGTCTATATAGCATCTAACTTTACAGATCATTGTTTTTCTATCCACATGGTGGCTGAGCTTGTAGTTTTAGATCCGTCAACATAATGTCTTTTTAGCAAAAACCAGCGGGCACGGCAACAGATGACTGCAGGTTGCCATGTAATTAATCACAATCAATCACTGTGACGTGCAAAATCCATCAGTATATTGTTTCTGGGTTCAGTGCTACCAATATTATATTATATATGCATATGTTGTGACTATGACGTACTTATTGTAGGGTTGTAGACATTACAAGGTACCATTACCCTCACTGTGGACGTCTGCTGTGCATGAATCCAAGTGTGTTTTGCTCATCCACTTGAATGATTGGTTGCCTGGATGGTTACTGCATCTTGTGATTGGTGGCTCAGTTTCACTCAGTTCATTTTCAGCCATTACACGTGACTACGATGCACAACTGTGGCTATGCATAGTGAATGTATCATTTATCAATCACATATATTTGTACAATGTCATTGGCAATGGCAATGATAGGTCAATCATCATTATCAAACATTAGAGAATGATTAATTGTTCAAACTGATTTTACAAAGTGATTGTTCACGCAAAATTAAAGAATGTGCCTCTAATTGACATTTTACAGATTGCTCTTTACACTGAATAAAAAACTAAACTTTTTTTTATTCTTTATTAGAGTCTGTCTCACTGTGTTTCTCATCTCCACCTTAACATATCACCTCCAGCTGTGGCATACTTGTCCGTTCAAGTTAGTCTACCTCTTCAGATAGTTGGTTTGACCCTTAGTTGAACTACAACACCGTCTTGTTGCACTGTGTCAAATCTGAGGTTATCAATAAAGTCATATGTAAAATGCAACTCCAAGTGCTGTGATCAAATCCTAAGTTTCATAAATAAATAAAACCATTTAAATTGATAAAACAAGTCATAATATAATACAGCTAAGTCCTCCAGGCTGTTTGAGTAAACGCGACAAACGCGACACTCGTGCGAGTGGCCAGGTCGCAGCCCCAGCAATTATTTTTGATCCATCCGAATTACTTACGGCATTCGGAATGATCCCCCATCCCTCAGAAAATACTTGGTAATGCAGCCTTTAGACTTCAACTCTATTAAAAATGAAGGAACACCATATTCTCTCTTCTTCTTTTGGTGGTTTTGAGAACCCTTCTCTGCAAGACTTGTGGACCCAGCTGCCTTTGTTCACCAAGAAGAAGCTGTGTTGGTGACTTTAGAAGGCAATTGTATAGCCTCACGCAGAACACAACACAAAAACACATATATACTATTGTTTTTCCAAAGCCCAACTTGCAGGTTTCTCACACTGCTGCGAGCCTTCCTCTGGAGAGCACTTGAATCTGAGACAAAGTCAGGGAAGGGTTGGATGGCAGGAGGGATGGATGAGCTGATGGATGGATGTGTGTGATGTCTGGGGTAAAAGTATTTTACCTGAAGTCCTCTGGCAGCTGGAGCTTGCTGTCAGCCTGCAGCACCCCGGCGAGATGGAGATGAAGCAAGTTTTGATAAAAAACACGGCACAGAACTTTTCTCTTATTTTTGAAAGTGGGGGGAAATGATGCTCTTACTTGTGACTCATAGAGCAAGCAGCGGAGATACCCACCAAGTGAAATACAACTTTATAAAACTGCACCACAACTATTGGTCTAGGTCAGGGGTGTCAAACATATGGCCCGGATCCGGCCCGCCAAGGTGTCCAGGGATAATTGTAAAAATTTGAAGAAAAAAAATTTTTCCTCAGTAAGGATTCAAAGCACTGATTCTCTGATTGTAAGATGTGCATGGTAACCATTGAGCCACAGACACAATTGATCACAGGACTGACTTTACTAAACATATTGCCTAACTGCAAGGGAGTCTGCAGAGGAGAGCCCAGGCAGGTAAACAGTAGGCTGATGTCTGAATTGTTGGTCTTCATGTTTCTAGTTTATTGAAGAAAGACCTTAAAACAGGGTTTATCATCCAAAAACCTTCACCAATGATTTAAACAGAGAGTAATATTGTCATTATGTATGCGTTATTATGCTGTGATTTTACTGGTCCGGCCCACTTGAGGTCAAAATGGGCAGCATGCGGCCCCTTAACTAAAATGAGTTTGACACCCCTGATCTAGGTAATAAAACAACCTGGAAAATGTTCACAGAGAACGACAATAAGAGATTTATTTTCATAAGCTATTCTGTAATATATTTTCCATACAAGACCAACAGCCAATACGCTGTAGCCTCCACCGGAGCACACACTTTGTCGCTACTGTTGCGGTTAACATCTATAATTAACATCTATAATTAACATCTATCAATATTAACCACCACTGTACTTAAGTATCTTCTTTGTGTTTTGTTCAATTGGGAGTTTTGTTGCAGACCAACACTGAACAATATGAGAGGTGTAAGAATGAAAAGAACATATAGCTTAAAGGTTCAAGACATCTTTTTTTTGATTGAGGAAACTAAATCTTTTTTTATTGAAAATCAGACTCACAGCTGCCCTCAAGGGAAATAAAGAGGAATTAGCTTCAAGAGTTATTGTTTGCACCCTGTGTGGACAAAGGATTACGGGCCAGAGGGATGGAGCCCCCGAGGTGAGTCTGGAGGTGGGGCATTGAGCGGATAGAGAACGAGGCAAACTGGGTCAGAGAACAAAGGAATGGGAGGTGGTTGAGGTATTACAGAAGTTGCAAATGTGGCTCATCTACTGTGAGTGTTGCAAAATATCGAAGATCTCGCTTGCTCTGTTCTAAACACTCTTTTAATAATACAATTTTAGAACATAATCACTGGCTTGCGTGGCTGTCGAGATATTTCACACGCAGCCAGTAAACAATCCAGTTCCCATCACGTATCATTTTCCACCCTGTGAATCATCGTTCACTGTAATATATCAATAGCGCTTGCACTGTATCTCAGCATCCGACCCTATTTGTCAGTCTAACGCCTCAAGCCTGATATTCTAATGGTTACAGTATCTAGATTGGAGATAACGAAGGACAACTCTCATCTGTACAGCGGCAGTCTACTCAGGCTGCATTAATCTCACTTGGTGCTGTTACAGAGCGCTTTGTTTCCAGTCTGTTTACAATGGAACAAGTAAGTGCACAAAGAGTAGAGAACGACGAAAGAGGGAGAGATTTATAAGTACAAAAAAACATCGGACCAGATATAAAAAGTTCAGGTACTATCAGTTTTAGAGTTTGTTCAGCACACTGCTGAGGTTTCTGAATAATTCACTGGGTGCTTAAATAGCTCCTTGCTTCAGGTACTGCGAGTTTGGGTGGCACAGGCTGCGAGGCTCGCTTATCGGGCACAGACAGAAACACGCACAGGCAGAGTTGGGAGTTGGTTTAATTGGTTGAATGAGCTCAAATGAGATTAATCTACTTTCTCAGTGCTTTTCTCTTGTGCCATTTACTCTCATGCTTTCATTCTGTTATCTGTCTCTGTTGCTTGTTTTTATTCTTAAATCATCCATGCTTCATCTTTTTTTCTAATGTTAATTTGTCTTCTAGCCTTTCCTCTACTGTCTAAATTAGTGTATTGTTGTCTGCCTTGTTGTCCCTTCTCGCCACTTTCTTTAATTCTTTTTTTACTCACTTCCTCGTTTATTTTTTACATTTCCTCCACCTCTCTTCCTTTACACTACCCCTATCTGGTCTCTGTGCAACCATTAATAATGCAGTAAAGCTGGGGAACTTATTTTAAAGTGTTTGTTTTTGCATTGACATCCAAAACACAAGCCCTTCTATCTTGTAATAATGTGCTACTGCTGATAGTATTCAACTACAAAGACAACTAAGCTTGAGCTTTGGGCTCTTCCTGTTATAACAGCATGTATTAGTGAAATTGAAAGGAAGTGTTTTTTTTTTTTTGTTGCTTTAATGGCATATGTATTTGAGAAATAGTATAGATAGATGGAGAGCCTTTGGGTCTACTAGCTGAACGAAAGTGTATTTAAATTCCAAATACTTGGCAAATTGTGGTGTGCAACTCTGGCAAAGTCTTTGGCATTCCTGAAGGGACATCAAGTCTTCTGTAGTCATCGTTGTCCACAATAACTCTCAACTTCAGCGGCTGTGCTATGCTTCAATCTAATTGTTAAAGGTGACAAACCATGTTAAATCAACATTTGATAATGTTGTTACTTAGGTGTAACATTGTATTATGAACAGAGTTGGAGCAGGAACATACTGCAACACAAGTTGAATCTGCATTTAAAACAACTAATTTGACCACGACTCTCTTTGGGTGAAATTACCCAAAAAAAAATTAAAGAAGTTTGTATTACTGTAGTTTGTGTTGTAAGAGTTCTTGTTTAGAACATAACATACTTTAACTGTTTTCTTTCAAAGGATCTCCATACAATATTCAAAGCATTAATATAGCAGCAAACAACTATTGTCTAAAAGAATAAGAGGAGTTATGTCCACCAGAACAGAGAAGTATATCACTCTCCCTGTGTGTGTTGTTATCAGAGCTCATCTGTGCTCTGCTCTCATAACCGCCAGATCAGTTGTCTCCATACTGTGTGGAGGGACTAGATAGGCTCTGAATTTTTTATTGGGCACCTTCAACATGCACATTTCTAAATAATAGGCAACTTTAACAAAAGGAAATGTTAGTAAATGTTAGTAAATTGGATACCTTATCATAGGAAACATCTTCTCAAGCGTAAACGATCGCTTCAGTGAGGAAACTGTGTGTCTTCTTCATTGGTGGAAACAAGTTGTTCTGCGACACATCCAGCTGCAGAGCCGCAGCGGCGCCTGCAGGTGGAAAGGAAGGCGGAACAAACATGGACGCTGCAGCTGATTGGACGGATCACAGATTAAACTCAAGTTAAATATTTGATCTGTTTTCTGATTCACCATCTGGTTAAAATATATGTTCATTGCAGGTCTGAACAACAAAAGGACCACCGACAACTTTCTTCATTTATAAAAATATTTGTCTTTTCTTGATCTGTTGTTTCCCATCAATAACTTTTGTTGTGGATACAATTAAAATCAGAGAGAGAGCTGGAGAGAGGAAGCACGTTTGATGAGTTATGTCATTTAAGTTTAACCTGAAACATTGAGCCCAAAAAAATAATTCCATTGTTGAAGAGAAACCATAATCATATTGTGGTTTATTTTATAATGATGTCACAATCAGAATTTCAAAACATACACAAAACATACAAATAGATCATAAATAAGACAAACGCATTCCGCCGGTAGAAATCGATCCTGCGCCAATAAGCAGGACACAGAACACAGTATAAATACCACACACTGTGTATAAATACCACACACTGTGTATAAATACCACACACTGTGTATAAAATACTTAATGCAGTTTGTTTAACAGGTAACAGACGACAGAAAAAAACATCTCCACTCTGACACTGATGATAACTCTGTCTGTATTAGTATTAATACAGTGATGGTAACTGTGTATTTATTAGTATTGATACTGTGATGATAATTGTCTTCAATACAGTGATAAATAAAAACAGGAAAGCTGCATTGAAGCTGTTCTTGAGGCTTGTTGTTGACACTTTATGTTCCAGTCATCAGACTCTATTGTGAGCTAAAGGACATGAAGAACTGTGGTGAAACAGAAAGCTCATTCAAATGTTTTATTGAATCAAAAGAAGCATCATCACAATGAAAAAACATAACAAATAAAACACCTACATTCATAATTATGGATTTTAAAACTACAGAAGAATGTTCTTCATGATCAAAAGTAAAAGCACTCATTATGCAGAATAAACTTACAATAGAGTTACAATATAATAAACAGCATGCTATTGGATCATTATTACTCATTAACATGTAAGTAGCATTTTAACGCTGCAGCAGGTTGAGATTTAACAAAACAATGCATCATATTTAATAAGCTCATCACACATTTTATATGTAACATTTAATGTGCAAAGAAACTACACTAAATAAATGTGCTAACTAGAACCCTGGAGGGTCTTCGGCTCGTCCCCATAGGAGAACCCACTTTAGTTCCTGGTAGAACCTTTCCTCAAGGTTCCCTTTCAGAGGGTTAGAACAAAGCATAAGAAGTTTTACCCAGAACCACATGTCAAAGTTTCCACCCAAAGGTTCCACAGAGAACCTTCATATTGTGGAACGCTTTCACTCAAAATCTTGTCTGGAGGAACTAAGGGTTCTATCTAGAAAAGGAAAGAACCTGTTTGGAACCCTTATTTCTAAGAGTGTAGAAACTATAGCTGACAGATCAATGTATTGGAGTAAAAGTCTAAAGTACTATGAAATGGAAACAGGTTACTTCACAGCAAAGGGTCTGTACTTGGGTAGTTTGGTACTTTCCACCATTGAGTGAAAGGAAGAGGAAGAAGAAAAGGAGGAAGAGGAGGAGAAAGGAAGCCTCTGACCAGAGTGGATTGAAAGAACATTACAGCTCATCTCTTCTCTTCTCGGTCTTCTTCTCTTCCTTGTGGAAGACTTTTCCATCCGCCTGCTTCTTCCAGCTCAGTTTGATGTCGTCGTTCAGCCCCTGGTCCTTCAGCCTCTGTTTGAGCTGAGAGACAAAAACATTGACTTCCCCGAATGTGGCTGACAGAGAAGAACTCTTCACTAAAGCTGTTGTTCCTTTACATCCTGCATCCTTTCTCACACTGTCCTCATGTGGAAGCTCTGCTGTAGAAGAACTCTGTTTCCACTAGAGCAGCTTTGTTGTTTGCATGTTGTTTGGACACAAGTCTACCTTCAATAAGGTTGTGTCCCCGTTGTAGTGTTATGTGTAGAATAAGTTTAGGAGACCGTTATATCTTTGGCTAACTTTATTAGCTCAACATTAGCATAACACCAAGACTGTGACTGACTGGGTTCGTACAACTCCAAGTACGGACTTGCGGACTGAACACACTGATATCACATACACCTGATCACTCCGCTCTGTATGTCAATAAAATAGTACCATTACCAGTGGTGTATAGTAACGAAGTAGAAATACTTCGTTACTGTACTTAAGTAGTTTTTGGGGATATCTGTACTCTACTTTACTATTTATATTTCTGTTTACTTGCACTTTTACTTCACTACATTTTGCAAAGAAAAATGATACTTTTACTCCGATACATTTCTCCTGAAACCTTCGTTACTCGCTACAAAATCAAATCTATCTTTAGAAAAAGAAAAAAAAACATCCGGGACTGTGGTGGAACACAGACTCCACCAAGCAGGTTTTGCGAATCACAATGTTTTGCATTAGCCCTCTACATCCTCTAGCGCTCCCAAACCTTTATACGTCACGGACCGGTAACGTGAAGACAATATTTTCACGGACCGGGTCCGACCTCGGAAAGACGGGAAACAACGACACCCAACGTGTGTTCGTTATGTCCAGTCTACTGACTCTACTGCTAACTAAACCTTTAGTCCAGTATACTGCTTAACTTATAACGCGCTGCACAAAGACAGGATGTTGAAATGGAAGCAGGTTTTCATGCTTTTTTGGCGATCTCAGGATACTCTGCCTTGGTTTCCAGATCACCGACAGAGTTGTAACAGACTTAGGGGCCGTTCACACCGGACGCGACTCTCAAAAACGCGTCGCTAGCAAAACCATTGTTTTCCTATGGTACGGCGCGCCTTTCATGCGCGCTTTTTAAATGCCGCGCGACGCGTTTTTCGAGCGTTTTTTCGGCGCGCTTAAAAGTTGAAATATTCTCAACTTTTAAACGCCTTGCGCGGAGTCGCACAGCTCATCAATGTCACACTCGGCCAAGGCAGCCAATCGGATCAAGCAAGAGGCGGGCTTTATTACTTTACCACTTCTTTCCTGTTTCCGTGTGGTATGAACAGCGGGAATTTCAAAAGAAAATGGCAACGCCGACGAAGGATTCATATTAGCGGTCTTCAAATACGAAGAACTTTATAATTCAAGATCGAAAAACTACTGCAATAGCATACGGCGCTCGTCATCGAGACACAATTCTTGGAATAGATGGTGGTATTCGCCGTACTTTTTCCTTTTTTTTTTTATATCGTGAACCCAAAATCTCCGCTTTTTTGGGGCTTTTTCCTCCTCCTCATCCCACAACACAGCAAGGGCAAGAGCGCGACGTCTGCTTGAATCCATTTTGAAGTTTTATCGCCCGGGTGCGCACGCAGGCCCGCTCCACAGGCGCAGCGGGCTGTTTTTATTTTTTTTCCCTGGCGCGTTTTTGCCAAGGCGTTTTTGAAGCGGCTGCGCTTTTAAAAGTCGCGTCCGGTGTGAACGGCCCCTTACGTTTCATTTTTAGAGTAACGTAACATCTTGACATGTGTCAAGAGGTTCCGTCTGAGGTTACCACAGACGGATGTATGCGGTCGTTTTTCACAATAAAACATCTTTCCGGCCTTGATTTTTTTTTTATTTAATTGAAATGTTTCATTCATTCTTTCTGTGGCCCGGTACCAAGAGACCCGCAGACCGGTACCAAGAGACCCACAGACCGGTACCAAGAGACCCACAGACCGGTACCAAGAGACCCACAGACCGGTACCAAGAGACCCACGGCGGGCGGAATGAGCATACTTATAACCACACTGTTACAAGTCCTTCATAGTGTCATATTGCTTTTTGGAGAATTATGATGATAAGTTCATAGTAGATGCAAAAGTATACTTAGGTACAATATATTATGTTGAACATAATATATATGGATGGATCACAGCCAACCCAGTTATTGTATCAACACAACTCCTTGTCCTTGGTCACGGTGACCACAGCACTTAAAAGAATAAACTTCATAATTCTAAAAATTCTGACCCTTTGCTTTTTTATTAAAAGCATGTACTTGTACTTTTACTTTCAATACTTAAGTACATTTTATATCAGAAAAATACTTTTGATACTTAAGTACAGAAAATATCAGATACTTTAAGACTTTTACTCAAGTAATATTTTAATAGGTGACTTTTACTTTTACTGGAGTAATTTTCCAGTAAGGTATCTTTACTTTTACTCAAGTACGGCTTTTGGATACTTTATACACCACTGACCATTACACACGCTTGCACTGCACATAGCACCTTTATATTGTTCTTAGTAGTCCACCACATCACATATATCACCTGGTGGTTCTGTTTGTAATATGGGAAGATGTACCTGCTTCAAGAGGCCCTCCATCACCACAGGGTCATTCAGATCCAGAGAGGAGCTTTTCCTCAGCCTCACTTTCATCACTCGCTTTGCAACAGGCTCAACGTCTAAAACACAAACAACCTTCATCAGTCGCAACAATTCTTGCTGATAATAATCGTATAACACTTTTAATGATACAAGAGAAAAATATGGTAATTTTCCATCAGCTCAATCTTTAAATATGGCTGGTGCAAGAACACCTTAGCTTAGCTTCACATGGTCTTAGCATTAGCATTGGTGCATCACTGAGGCCAGCACTCTCCATCATCTGCAGTTGATCTGCATATTGCACATGTGTTTGCTATCCATAACTTGATATTTATAGATTGTATTTTGATCTACTTTTGATATTTTTGCGTAGCTTTAGTTTTCTTTACTGCATAAAGCAAACCTACGTCCACATTTAAAGACTGAGTGAATGGTAGCTTACCACTGTGGCAGATGAACGCTGACTTGACGTTACAGTTCAGGGTCACCCATTGTCCATTGGCACTAAAATCTGCTGCCACACAATCCTCAGAGGAACCACGAGGATCATCAGGATTCCAGTTCTTAAATGAGGAGGCACTTCCATCACTTCCATCAGACCACTTCCATTCATCTCTGTAAAGGCCGATCCAGGATACTTCTCCGAAGGGTATCAGAGTATGTACCTTCAGGTTCTCCTCCATGTTGCTCACCATGGCCATGTCTGTGTGGTGTTCTCTGCAGTAGCTCTGGCACACGGTCCACGGCATGGCTTGGTTAATGCGGACAAATGTCTTGTTTGGCCCTGAAAATAGAGCAGATGCATCAATTCAGAAAAATGTATGAATGCAGTTTGTGTTTAGATATTGTATTCATCAGTGAAATACATTAATGACGAGAACTTATTTTTCTCATAGAGCAAATGTAAGTGCTGTGTTGAGGAACCATAACAGACTACATAGATGCAGGCCAGTTTTATTGTTGCTTAATGACTCAGCATGAAGGTTCAACACGGAGCTGTGTGAATATGAACATGCAGGCGACCATTGAGTCGCCTGCATGTGTTTGCTTTACATTCATGTGTTTGCTTTACATTCATAAAGGCATCATATCTATTTTCACTCCAACAGACATGATACCAACCGGCTGAATGAGCACATTAATCTGCTTTAAATGACATTCATGTAGCTGAAGACTAGTTCAAGTAACGTGAGGAACTTTTAACTGGTCCTGAACCAGTCTCAGGTTCGTCCTGGTCCTTTATAGACCTACATCAGTAAACAGACCATCAGAGAGAAGAAGGTCTGGTTCTATAGAGTTATTCTTAAAGCTCCTCATCGGAGCCACCGGGTCAGATTCTGGTGAAACCAGATGACATCATGCAGGTTCACCAGAACCTCCTTCAGCTCAGACTCCAGCAGGGCCTCCAGCAGAGACCAGTCCACGGTGGACAGACCCAGAACCAGCAGAGACCAGTCCACTGTGGACAGACCCAGAACCAGCAGAGACCAGTCAACTGTGGACAGACCCAGATCCGGCATCACCTGCAGCCTTGGACCTGCAGTCAGAGCTCCGGAGGGAGGAAGAGGAGAGCTCAGCTCCCGGCAACAGCAGCGTCTCCTCCTCCTCCTCCTCCTCCTCCTCCTCCTCCTCTTCCTCCTCCTCCACCAGCAGAGCTTCTCCTCTCTGCAGACCCAGGACGTTGCTCGACCCGCTGGAGGGAAGGGGGGCACGGGAGAACCAGAACCAGGACTGAGAGTGGCAGACTGTCAGACCCTGCTGCAGTTAAATGAGGTTTTCTACAGAGACCCTGGTGCTCAGAGACATTACCACTTTAGTCCACAGGGGGTGCCAGAATCAACACTACATAAAAGTTCCTCATAGGAACATTAATATTCTCACCTTTGACATCGAAGCAGACTGGCTTGTAGGGATACGAACATCTGTCATCGCCCCATTCCCCACCTACTGAAGTCATCCATGCGCAGTGATCTTCTCTGTAACGGTTGCTCGGTTCTCCAGCCAGCCAGTCTCTGAACTCCGTCTCCCCGGGTTTGTAGAAGTTTGTGTTTGGCAGTGACCACCTCCAGCTGTCCAGGTCCTCGTACAGTCCTATCCAGGCTCGCTGAAAGCAATATTGCATTGTGATATTAAGAAATAGACTTACAGATATTTTTACTTCCCATTTACAGTCTTGATTCTGACGATCTGTCTGATTTGCAGAACTTTTTCAGCTAACAATGCTAACAGCTATTGATGCTAACAGTGCAAACAATGGCAACATGACTCCACTATATATTTACATGGACGATGTTTGTTTGATGAGATATTGATGCTGTAAATATCCAGTACAGATTAATAGTACGTTGCATTAAATCATATGTTTTGTTTGTAAAATCTTTATCTGTAAAGTAACTCAAATAAATGTCCCTCTGAAATGTTACGTAAAAAAGCATTGAACTAAAATACTCAAGTAAAGTATACAAGTACATACTTAGGTCCAGTTCATCTGCATACTTTCCACCACTGTGTGAATGTAAAACATTCAGAACACCTGTCCCTGAAGTAATAAAACTCACAGAGCTGGAGTCGGCCAATCTGCTTAAATCCAGCGTTGTGTTCAGGGTCTCCAGGTCCTCCAGGTCTCGTATGGTGACCAGGTCAAAGTATTTCTCTCTGCAGTGACGCTGCGCTTCAGTCATGTTCTTCAGCTCATAAACAACATGGTAGCGACGTACCGCAGTTGATGAGATGGCACACAGCCCTGGATTGACAAACAGCATATTGATTACATTTAATATTAACAACTTAACTCACTAATGCAAATTATCATTTTACATTAAAGTAAAAAAGATAAAGAAAGAAGGGGAAGTAAGAGGAATGTCACAGGGACAAATTATTAAACAATATTATTATAATGTTGAAGATGTGAAACGAATAAAAATATATTAAAGTCTTACCTGACACAACGACAATGCTCAGGAGAAGTTTGTCCATCCTCGCCTCCTCTCTGGTCCCCTCTGTCAGACTGTTGATGTGCAGACTGTCCTCTCTGTCAGACTGTTGATGTGCAGCTCATGCAAAGTTCTGCACCAATCATTTTCCTGATGGATTTTAATATTTTTTCACTTAACGGCCTTAGGTAAGGTGCACTCTCTGACCTCTGGGTTACCTCTGTTCCCTATGTGCAGCATACATGAACTCTCCTATGCTGTTTTACTATTTCACTGTTTTGAGATTCCCCTTCAAAGAACAGCAGGTGTCTGTCTCTGCGGGAACCTGGGCATGTCGTGGGACCACTGACAGTGTCGAGGTCCCCCTTGAACTCTGTCACCACTGTCCCATAACAAATACACACAAACATGGCCTGCACACTTTTACAGTTTCAAGATTCCCTAAAACCACAATTTTCCTTAATTTGACCCACACTTGTCGATCTAAAATCAATCTCAACTTTGCACCAAAACAACCGCAGTGTACAAAAATGTGTAGCACCTGTACAGAGAAGATCACTGCGCATGGGTCCATTTGCCTTATGAACTTTAATATCATTTCACTAACAGAGAACAGGTATAGCATTTTAAAATATTTTTTTTTCTTCTCTATTTTGGGTGACTTTAGGAAAAGTCATGGCTAAAAAAATTACTTTTAGGGTATTTTTACTGCTGTCAAATGTCAAATTTGACCCGACCAGTATGTAAGGGTCAAACAAAAAGGTTCTCCATAAAGTCGGTGACTGTAGAGGTGCAGCTCGTGCAAAGTTCTGGGAACAATCATTTGCCTTATGGACTTTAATTTAATTTCACTAACAAAGAACAGGCTATTAGTGATGTGGGTTTCAAATGGTTTATTGCAAGATGGAACAAGAGTGTTAGATTTAGGAAGTGGAAATGGGTCGAGGAAGGAATGGATGAAGAGGAGAAGGAACAAGAAGGGTAGAGGGGGTCTGTTCCCTTTCGTCTAGTCGAGGGAATAAGGAGGGACAAACACATGTCAACCAAAGAATATGTAAAAAGTAAAAAGTAGGAATAACATTTAACAAGATGTATTGTCACTCAGGTATATTTAACCCTTACATACTGTTCATATTTAATGCCTTGACAGTATGGTCCAGGTCAATTTTGACCCAGACCAAACATTTCCTCATAGTACCACATTTTAAACTACAGATCTATTTAGAATGTCTAAATAGCCTAGGAGTACCATTTAACAAGATTTATTTTCACTCAGGTGTATTTAAACAAAAAGGTTATTCATAAAGGGGGATAGGTGTGGTCGTGCCAAACAAATGGGAATCAACATAACTAGGCCTGGCCACCTACCTCTGGAAACAAAACAAAAAAAGCTTCTCTAACAATGCTTTACCAAAACAAATACAGAGGGAGCAGCGACCAATAAACCCGATGTTTCTAGACACAAATAACTACGTGTTTGCACAAATGTAGAGGGTACCCCGAACTCACCTACTGTCCTCAACCTCCCACCACAAACCTTCACACTTAACTACCTCAGTGTGAGTTTACACATAGTATAGTAGAAGCTCGTTCCCAGCTTTAGTCTTTGACAATAGCCCAACACAATCGACAATAATCCTTTCAAACGGCTCACCCATTACCGGAAAGAGAGGCGCAGGATGAATCACTTGATTTGGTTTTACAACAACTTGACACAAATAGCAAGTAGGACAATGATTAACATCAGATTTGAGTCCTGGCAAAAATAAATGTCAAATGTCGAAATGTCGGTTTTGGTGATTCCCATGAATCCTGACCACGGGTTGTCATGAGCTAAAGATAGTATCTCAGAACGATAGGATGTAGGCACTACAGCCTGGTAAGTCTCACTCCAATCCCTATCTTCTGAGACATCACTGGTCCAGCGACACATTAACAGGCCATCATAAGGAAAGTAGGCCATTTGCTTTTTCCTGGCCTCCAGCTGAAGGCAGGCTAGGCGAACCGTCAACCTGGCATCCCCACTGGATCCATGGAACTCTGGGGAAAAAGGCTCAAAACGAGGTAACGTTGCAGAAGGAGCATCACGTTCACCCATGTCCACCATTTCCAGCATTTCCGGCGGAGGTGTAGCGGGTGCAACCTTGTTATCTGTAACAGGAAGCTCCTGGTCCCGCAAAAGGAACATTGTCACTCACAGGAATTACTAGGACCTTTAACTCCATTAGTTTTTCTAATACTTGGTTTTAGATTCCTTGTTTAACGCCATACCTTTTTAATGAAACATTATAGTGGGATGCAAAACACAACAAATCATCTTTGCGGCATAAATCAACTCTTTCAAAACTTGGATTTACAATAAAGTCCAGTAAGTCAAAACTCATGGTTACTCTCAACACAACTATAATAACTTAGCACCTTTCAATGTTTTTTTTTCTTTTTTCCAAGGAAAGATCCCGGACGAGCCCCCAATTGTGTTATGTCCCCTTTTTTCTAGTCAAGGGGATAAAATTGGACGGACACATGACAACCAAAGAAGATGTAAAAAGTCAAAAGTTAGAGTAACGTTTAACAAGATTTATTTTCACTCTGGTGTATTTAAACAAAAAGGTTCTCCATAATGTGGGAGACTGTAGAAGTGCATCTCATGCAAAGTTCTGGCAACAACCATTTGCCTATCGGGCTTTAATATAATTTAACTAACAAAGACCAGGCTAATAGTGATGTGGGTTTCAAATGGTTTAATGTGAGATGGAATGAGGGGGTTAGATTTAGGAAGTGGAAATGGGTCGAGGGAGGAAAGGATGAAGGGGAGAAGGAACGAGAAGGGTAGAGGGGGTCTGTTCCGTCTCCTTTTGTCTAGTCGAGGGGATAAGGCGGGACGAACACATGACAACCAAAGAATATGTAAAAAGTAACGTTAAACAAGATGTATTTTCAATCAGGTGTTACGGGGGATTGTGGCTCAGTGGTGAGCAGGGTCGTTCTTCAATCAGAGGATCGGTGGTTAGATCCCCAGCTCCGCTAGTCCATGTCGATGTGTCCTTGGGAAAGACACTTAACCCTAAATTGCTCCCTTAGCTGTGTTCAAAGGTATGTGTTAATTAGTCCTGGTGAGCAGGTGGCACCTTAGCCACTACCATCAATGGGTGAATGATGACAAGTAGTGTTAATGCACTTGTGGTCGGATGACTAGAAAAGACTACAGAACCATTACGTACTGTTCATATGTAATGGCTTTACAGTATGGTCCGGGTCAACTTTGGCCAAGAATTCCCTCATAGTAAGTTATTTTTAGAATGTCTAAATAGTGTATGTCTTATTAATAATTGTATGATTAATACATATTTCAGAGAGCAGGGAGAGTGTATTTTTTACGTTTTACAACATTCGTTTTTGGAGAAAAACATCTACTATTACACATTCTCATGTCCTGTTTTACATTAGACTTAAAAACATAAAAGCCATAAGGATTCATGCTTAGGTAACTTAATGGTATGACCCCACCCTCCCAACCCAAATTTATTTAAATGTGTTATTTAAAGCCAAAGGTTCTCCATAATGTGGGAGACTGTAGATGTGCATCTCATGCAAAGTTCTGGCAACAATCATTTTCCTATCGGGCTTTAATATAATTTAACTAACAAAGACCAGTGCCCTGACCACGGGTGGTCATGAGCTAAAGATAGTATTGTAACAAAAAGGTTCTCCATAAAGTGGGAAAGGTTGGGACAGGTTTGTGCGTGCCAAACACATGGGAATCAACATAAGAAAACTAGGCCTGGCCACCTACCTCTGGAAAGAAAACAAAATGGCTTCACATGCTTCTCTAACAATGCTTTACCAAAACAAATACAGAGGGAGCAGCGACTAATAAACCTTGTGTTTCTAGACACATAACTATGTTTTTGCACAAATGTAGAGGGTACCCCGAACTCACCTCCTGTCCTCAACCTCCCACCACAAACCTTCACACTTAATAACCTTAGTGTGAGTTTACACATGGCAGAGAACAAAAACCGCCTGGTGAACTTCTTCTTCTTTAAGGTTTATTGGCGGTTGGCAAACAACTGTTTGGTGCAACGAGTTACCTGATTGGCACCTGAAGATTAAAACAAGGGGAGAGAAGAGAAAACGCATACGCAGGCGCTTTGTAACCAGAATGATACGTAACATTGGTCATGGAACGAAGGTTAGAGGGGTGGGAAGAGAGAGCTGGCGTCCGGTGGCTGGTGGGAGTGGAGACTTGTGAGTAGGGGCTCTTCAGAAGCTCTGTAAAAAAAAAAAAAAAGAGAGAGAGAGAGACAGAGACAGAGAGAGAGAGAAATAGGAAGACATGAACCGGGTTGGGGAGGGATGTAGGAACTGAGTTGAAGAGGAAGTGAACGGGTTCGTTGTGATCAAGTACTGCTCTGGGCGTGGTCTTTGTTCCCGAACTAAGTTTTATAAAACGCCATAATGATCTAATAATAACTGTCCTGTGATATTCGGTTTGATGTTTCAAACGTAACTCGTCAACTCATAAATTAGAATAAAAATAATGATGGTACTTAGCTTCAGCAATTCAACACCATTAGTTGAACTAACGTAATTTAACACAAGATTCAATTTCGGTTGCCACCCAATTTTCGTGAAATTTTTGCAATATATTTATTATCGGTAGTGAGATATGTTAGGATAAGATAAAATAAAATAATCCTTTATTAGTCCCGCAGTGGGGAAATTGCAGGATTACAGCAGCAGTGCACACAAGAGACACATAGTAAATACAAATCAAGTAATATATATATATATATATATATATATATATATGATGTTGTTAATCAATCAAACTTTTATTACAGACTCAAGTTTCAGATAATACAAAAGACAACCTTCTGAACCCCAGAGCCCTTCGCCGAACCTCTTCATCGATCTCCCAAGCCCTACCGGTCCAAATAGTAACAACGCTACTGGTGTGATACAGCAAAAACAACGGCACATCCTGGCCTTACAAGTCAATATAAGTCCATGTTTCATGTTTATGACACTATTCCACAATACATATTAGCATAAACCATAAGTATGACTCGAAGGGACTTGAGAGTGATATTGATAGCATGAAGCTACACAGGATTACCATACAGTTGTGGAATCCTTAGAACCTACTGAATCCACCAATAACGCCAAATCCGCTGGGAAACCAACCTAAAATTGACTTACTTATGGCTGAAATATGATTGATCTAGGACTTCTTGGTCTCTATAGCTTCCTCTCAGCCTGCAGCAGATGGCTAGAGTGAAGCAAGGACCGTTCAAACACCAAGGAGGGAGTAGGATTTTTTTGTGTTGGCCGAGTTGACACGATTGCTCGAAAATCCTGAACTAAAATAATTATAAAAAATACTTAACTTCACTCAATCAAAGCCAAACATCGCGCATATACTCCTAACATATGGAGCTATGTTATATATTACATTCATTAATATAGTTACGATAAGAAAAAACAACTTTCTTTCTTTTTTTGAAATTTTATTTTGTATCCTTTTCTGTGTACTATCATAAACTAATATACCACTAACACATATATTCACGTATTATCTATGTTCACAAGGGTTTTCTGTATATTATAGCTTTTTAAACTATTCAAATAGACCTTGGGGTTGAGGAAATAATCAGTATTTAGTTGAATGCAAACCATTCGCAATTTTCGCCATTAAAATTGCATTAAAATACATACAAAAGCACAATTAAAGTACTGGTGGGTCCAATGCCATCTTAATGAGGTACACATGGGCTAAATATACTGTTTAACTGCATTTTTCACTAGTTAAACTTTTAGTTGTGAAGAAAACTTTGCAGGGGAAGGTGAAACTACTTCAACGTCAAGCTCCTGGCAGATGGATGATTTGTGTTGTTTCGGGCTTTGCACACCTGTTCATTTGTGTTGGTATGTACTGTTTCTGTCCCACTGAGTGGGAGTAAGCAACTGAATTTGTCACTTCATCTATTCATATTTCAGGTTGTGGCAGCAGTTGGGTAGTATCATCGTGGCCATCTACTCCTCCTCCCTCTCTCACACTGCGCAGTAATGTTGTCAATGAGACTTTCGTGTGGGGATGCAGATGAACTTTAAAACACATTTTCCGAAACAATTGAAGCCATTACATATATCTCAATCTCCTTTTCAAAAGAAAATCAGCCGTAGCTCGTCTTCCAAACTCACGTATTCTTTCTTGCACGCTCACCCAGAGTGAAAGAAAGGGGAAGAGCAGATAGCGTCTTCTAAGATCATCAGACATCAATGACTTGTTGCACAGCAGTCCACAGCGGATGAGGAGCCACAGAAGTCTTCCCAGTAGCAGTCGCAGACAACGATAGCAGGCCGTCCTCATCGTGAGCGAGAACTTCAAATAGGCCTCCAGATTTAAGCACCTACACACACCGGAATACACACAAACACAGTGACTCGGTGTTAAGGCGCAGATTTTCCTCAGACACACACGAAGAGCTCGGTTGCAGAAGAAGGGCTCCCTTTAAGCGTCAAACTGCAAGATCCACACCAATGCACTCAGTCAGGAACACCGCAACAACGCACTCTGAAGAAAAAGTAAGCGCTCAGAGAGGAAACAGATATTGCCACAGTGTCAGGCAGTTTCCCAAAAAGTTCTTCCAACCTCACCAGGACTTGACGAACAGATCTTTTTTTCCTAGTATAAAATAAGCAGTATTGCTATATTGGTGGTTAAGACTCATAAGAAATCTGCTTCCGCCAACCTGTCAGGCTGCAGCGTTGGGAGGGTTACTTTTGAAATTTAACGGGTAACACATTATTACCCTGTTAAAAATGTCAAAATGTAATACAACTATTTGAATTGCTTCATGTACAGTTAAATACATTTTTGTAATTAAATTGCATATGATTAGACGTCCTATAAAACCTTTGCATCAGAGGACTTCAGAGCATTTCCAATGCTCCTGCGGTATCATCACCACAAGCAATGGGCAACAGCTTTGAACAATTATTGGTATATTGAGAATTTGTCATACAATATTTTTTCCTATAATTAAGTGTCAATCTCCTATTAGGTCAGGGTTGCACCATTTTAATTAGTACATATACTAATTAAACTTCGACCTTATTAGGCAGATTGGAGTGTGGCCAATACTCATTAAATGCAGTGTTTACGTGTTGTATAAGATTAAGTGTTTCCGGTATCACTTAATGTTACCTTATAAAGATCCAGTCAGCTCTATGGTGAAGTGCACACATTTTACATTTGGGAAAAGAGAGCACAGGTATCAGATTTGGACTCAATATCAGCACAAACCCTGAGTCGAGATATCAAAATGTGTATTGGGAGGAAAAAGAAGGATTGGTGCTACCCTAGTAATCTCCTTCTAATTATTATTCTTGTTTTGACGAAATGTTTATGGGATATGAAATTAATAATAAGAACAATAATCTTGGGCTATTGGCAATACATCTTCTTTTAACAATCATCTTTAAAACAAAGAACATTATGTCCCAGCAGTTAGGCTACATGATTGTGTTCATCCATTTTAATATGATATATCTAACCTCGTGCAACAAACACAGTTGAAAAGTTGATCAGTGTTGATCAGTGTTTCTTGATGTAAGGCTTTGAAAAACATAAACCTTAAATGGTTTGATGTGGTGAACTGCCCAGTTTTCTCTGACTTCATTAATTTAATCCATTCAAATTTAAGGCTGCATATTTTTTCTTATTGCTGGACTGCAGGGCCCTGAAGCCCAGCCCCCGAGCGCTGTTTGCTTTGTTCTTCTAACTTCATTAATATTGAACGTGTCACGTGACACTGCACTCCTTTGGGTCCCCAGCAATAAACCTGCCAAGTGTGAAGTAGCAAGAACACAGCGACAGACAGACAGACAGAGTTTGATGGGGTAGTCACTCCATCAGTTAGCAATAACACTGGATAAATGAAAATGCACGTCATACTAATGAGTAAACCAGACCACTCAGCAGCAGTGTATGTATGTTTTTCATGGATACATGTTGCATGTTGAGACCGTTTGGCTGGCAGCAAGTCGCAAAACAGCCGAACACAGGCAGCAGAAAGCAGGAAGGAAAAAATAAGAAAGAAAGTCGGGGAGGGCACTTCATTTGCCGATGATAATAAGTCAGGTAGTCAAAGAATGTCTTGGTTCAATGTGTGCAATATCATGCATCCTTTCCGAGGAGGGATACAAATGTTTATAATAAAAAAAGAAGAAAAAACAGCTTCACAGAATGTGTCACTCAGCCTCAGTCACATAGCAGTAGTGTGGTGAGAGTTACAGCGACAAGGAAAATAAGCACTGTGCTCTGCCGTGTGGTGAATAAAAACACAGGTGTGTACACAACTGTGGGTAAAATTAGGAATTAGAGCAGGAAGGAGAGGGGAATGTCTCCATTCTGCGTGGGTCAGTGCGCAGCCTCCCTCCCCGCTTCCCTCTGAGACGGCTATAAAAGAATATCTGATGTGGATGCAGCGAGTGAGGGAGAGGCTGGGAGGACAAAAAGAATGCTATATCACTGTGGTGTTCGGAGCCAGTGGGTGTTATTTAATGCCAAGTGACGCCATGAAACCTATTCAAAACATGCAGATGTGCTTGCACACCTGCAACCAGGGGAAGGACTGAGAGAGACAAAGAAAGAAACAGAATTGCTTCTCTGAATTATTTCTCCGAGGTGCCGTTAGCCTCGGCCTCCAACACTTTTCAAATGCTTTCTCGAGACGAAGGAGAGACCAGGGAGTCAACGTCATTTCTTGTTATTTGAGCTACAAAAGCTGCATCATTGGCTGGTTTACTGCGCCCACAGAGAAGATGCCACAGAGCGTGTAGTGCATCATAACGTAGACCCAACTAATAGATGATCAAATTCATTGTCAACTATTTTCGTAATCGATTATAATCGATTGGAGTCTGAGCTCAAAGTACTGCAGGAGCAGAGACAGAAAACACATTTTTTTATAGAAAACAATGGCAACAAGGAGATTTCAAAACCAAATTACCACTTAAGAGCAAGTCTAAGTGTTTAAATAGAGACCCCCCTACACACCCCCTGAAAACCAATGTGACATCACTGTTGTGGTCAGACGTGCAACAGACCTGTGCAGCAAAACACTGCTTTTCAATCTGCTATGAAAGGCTGTGTTAAAACATAGCTCCTTAGCATTAAGAGTGGTCAATATCTTGACAGGGAACCTTTCAGAACAGTTCAGTTTGCCGTCATGATTGGCTGAGGGTCAGATGGAGGCTCAAGCTATTATCAGGTTCACGTGGCATTGAAATATGTAATTAATGTCTGCGGGGAGCTTTAAAACACATCAGGTCTATGCTAAAATCCATTTCCAAAGGAGACAGGTAACCAGTGGAGTGAAACTAGGATATGTGTAATTAGGGTCTGCATTCTGAAGATACGGAGTGATAAAACAATGAATTACTTTCTCCATGTTGGCAAAGATTAGGTTTGATGCATTTCTCATAACCAGAAATGCATTCTTCACCTGTTCATCAAACAGGAGGTTGCTATGTTCTATTAATAGTTTTCAGTCATGTGACTGGCGCGGAGTCCTGGAGGGCAAAACAATGTTCCAACATGGAACTGTGAACTCTATGGAGCTACTGCACACGCCTGTCAATTTTTTTAGCTTTGACAAACAAACTGAAAATCTGAGGCATGTTTGACCCATATAGAGCAACCGCTGCCGCATTTCCATCAGTATAAACAGCTAAGTCCCTGCCAAAAAGAATCCATCCCCTTTTGCTGCTGTCAGGATGAAAGAGTACAAAAGTACAGACAGTTGTCTGAACTTTCTATCTGGATGAGTCAATGCCGTTTGGGAGGTGAAAGACAAAAAACTCTTCATCGTCAAAGCAAAGACGTGTGATAATTAGGTGCCTAATGTTTGTTTCAAAGATTACGCAACTTCTTGTCAGCGGGGAAACAGTATGTAGAGTCAGCATATTTTCACATCTAACACTGGGAATTAAGGGCTTATTTCAACCAAACCAGAGTTGGTGATTGTTGGAACAGTGGAAAGACTCAACCAAGGCAGTTTTGAAGAGTTTTAATTGGTTTCTGTCAAGTTTGAATGAAGCGTTTTTTTACAATGATCCGAGAGCTTAAATTGATTGATTCTGTCAATGGAGTCTTGTTGCATTGAGGAGAGCATATTGATTGTATATTGTGTACATTTGGAACATGTTTGGCTATCAGGACAGCAAAAGACTGACCCTTGGAAAAGAGACTTGTTTCACTTGCCCAAACACGTGTGCAAGCTGTGCAAGCTGGCCGGCGTTACTGTGGAGCCATGAAACTTTTTCCCCACTGTCAGGTTAACTATTCCTCCAGTTTAAATGACCCACCCCCCAGGTCGCTCTAGAGAAGGAGGGATCGGTGCCATTTGTAAACCTTCCTTTGTTACCAGCTTTCAGAATACAGTACAAAATCCTCCTTTTGGTTTACAAAACACTTGCTGGTCGGGCTTCACAGAACATCTCAGACATGCTGTCAGTTTATAACTGAAGCAGATCTCTCTGTTCACAAGGTGGAAATCTCCATGTGCCCGGAGCACTTTCTCAGTCCGGTGAGATGGCTTTGAGCGTTTACACACCCAAAGAATGGAACAGTTTGCCTGCTCCTCTAAGACCTGCTCCAACGCCCTTTCCTTTTAAATCTAAACTGAAGACCTTCTGTTGGAGCTATTTACTAATATTTTAAGTTATTTTTCTTCACAGGTAGTATTGTTTATTTATAGTTGTTTACGTAGGTTTTAGTTTGTTAATTGGGTAATGCTGTGGGCACCTGGGCACCTGGTGTACTTAATGGAGTAGGCGGGTACAGGACCGGGATGCACCTGGGTGGGCTTATGTTTTTTTACCAGACCAGACCAGACAGACCAGCTCAGCACGTCAACAGCGACAGGTCAGCACGGGAGAGGCAGCATGGGGCGTTTTGTTTGTTTATTTGTTTGATTGTTTTACGTTACAATAAACACCAGTAAAACCGGACTCCCGCATTGGACCCTGCATTATTTTGGCTGCGTCATTTAACCAAACCTACAGTGCATCAGTGGCTTTTTGATATTGGTTTATTTTCTTTAATTTATATTTATTTATTTGATTTACGGGACAAATGGCCACTACACCTTCTATTTCTCTTTTATCACACACCGTATTAGTGCATTATGCTGTCGTCGGCGGGCAGTGGAAGGCAACATTTTGATCAACAAATGGCCTTGTGGTTTAAAAACTAGTACGTTGAAATAATCTCCCCTGAGGCATTTGAATGGAATGGCAACTTTGACATAGGACTGTTGTTGAAGTTGTGAATTAAACTCTTTTAAAAATGACACAAAGTCCGCCAGCCTGAGGCATTGTCGTCTGCCGCTCTTCGTCATTGGTATTGTTGTATTGTGTTCCTGAATGTGGCAAACACTTTGTGTCCGACTTTAAATGGACGGATACATGATCAAAATATTCTTGCAAAGACTTTTCTTCCAGTTATTCTCCATTGTGAAAGACAAACTGTAGAAAGTGAATTACTCATGAATAGATTGCAAGGCTTAAATGGTCCTTGAAAACCATTGAAATTGAGTGTGAAATATTAGGCCTTAAAAGTTTTCAAATTGAATGGCATAAAACAACTTCAAATTAATTGAAACTGATTTGCTCGTGGATGTGAAGATTCTGGGAATTGGTTGTCCTTCATGTGAAACAGTGACTCATAATGCCACTTAAATATAATCATAGCTATCAATGACCTCCTGATATTGTCGTCATCATTTAAAAATAGAAAATAAAAAACATCAACCCCACTACGATTTCACCACCTCTATAGGTATCTCGATATGAAATATGTAATGTTGTCTGTCACAGTGTGGGCCATCTGCTCAGAGAAATGAACACATGGAAGCACATCTGTGTCCCCACATTATCGCCTGGTTTCTGGGATACATTCCACTCCATTTGTTTAACATGGAACACCTTAAATCCGGGTGTTGCCAAATCCTCTCCCAGCCAGAGCAAGCCTGTGGCTCACGGATGAAAAGGTCGAGGGGAAAGAGTCTTTCTGGGGGGGGGGAAGTGGGCGTGGCACCTTTCAGAGGAGCATCACACTAATGAGAGCCATTTAGTGTGATGCGATGTTATATGGCATAGGTCACTAACTGGCGGACCGCGGTCCGGGTCCGGACCCAGAGGCCGTCCCATCCGGACCCGGACCGCCAGCCCAAACAGAAGGTTATGATTTTAAAACCTGACAGGGCGCTTTTATTTTTTTACCCGGCGGCGCGGCGCAGCTTTTGCAGTCTTTACGGTAGTGGTTTAGCGGATGAGGAAACGCACAGACCAATTGCATGCGAGTTAAGCCATCCCACGTGATACCACTCAGCCAATCAAATCTATGCATTCTCGGCGGTAAACATTACATCTCTCCAAAAAAAGAAAAGTTGACAGCGAAAATAGAGCATTTAATCCGGAATGGACAGACTCATTTCTGTTCATACTTCCCACAGGGAGCACAACACCAGTGTGTCTTATATGTTCAGAAACCGTGGCACTTATTAAAAGTGGCAATGTGAAACGCCATTATGAGACAAAACATAAAGGTTTTGAACAAACATACCCACTCAAATCCGAAGTGAGATCACAGAAAATAAACTACTGAACAGTCCACCAGGACCCTGACCACACTTCACTGCCCAACAACGTGCTCATGAGTGTTCCCTCAGAGTTCCTTGGATTTTGGGGCAACACAAAAAGCCATTTACTGATGGAGGGCTTGTCAAAGAATGCATGAGTGTCGTCGCTGAAACACTACTTGACGGAAAACCAAAACAAGAGCTTTGTGATAAGATAAAGCAAATACCCATGTCAGCATCATCTGCCACAAAGAAGAGTGAACTATTAACTCAGGACGTGCTAACCCAGCTAAATGAAGCCATGCATAAGGCACCATGTGTAGGCTTAGCTGTGGATGAGTCCACTGACATCTGTGACAATGCTCAGCTGTTAGTGTACGTCAGGTTTTTCAACACAGACCAGAAAGCATTCTGTGAAGACCTAGGTGTCACTCCCCTTCAGACCAGCACAAGAGGAGAAGATATCTACCTGGCCATTAAGGAGATGTTAACGAAGAGAGGAATAGAGCCAACACAAGTGGTTTCAATAGCCACAGATGGAGCCCCTGCTATGATAGGGAGAGAGAAAGGAGCTGTAGCAAGACTGGAAGAGGACAATCCAGAGCTCATAGCTTACCATTGCATCATTCATCAATCTGTCCTCTGTGCCTCCCTGTCAGATGAGCATGCTGAGGTGATGAATACAATGATGAAAATGATCAATTTTCTCAGGGCATCCTCTTCCACCCAGCATCGCATGCTGAGGGAATTCCTCAGAGAAGTTGATGCCAATGCTGATGATCTTTTGCTGCACAACAATGTGAGATGGCTCAGCAAAGGGAGGGTCTTAGCGCGCTTTTGTCCATCAGAAGGGAAGTAGCATCTTTTTTGGCAGAGCTAAGACATCAGAAAGCAACACAGTTTTCTCTCTCTTTAGGAAATGAGAAACAGATGGATAATGTGGCCTTTTTGGTTGATATCACTGCACATCTGAATGAACTGAATTTGAGGCTACAGGGCAAGGACAATTCAATTTGTGAACTGATGACCGCTGTCCGCTCCTTTCAAAAGAAACTTGAGTTGTTCAAGGAAGACCTGCAGGGAGACTGTGCACACTTCCCAGCAGTGCAGGAACAGGTTCAGGGACGGAGAGACGTGTCTTCTTTTGTTGACTTCATTGATAAGCTGATCGTAAACTTCAGCAACCGTTTTGACAGCTTCAGCTTTGGACAGCAGCTCACCATGTTCATTCAGAACCCATTTATCATCACTGATGTCAGGGGGTTCTCAAAGGAAGTCACACAGCACTTTAAATGGGTAAATCCTGGGCCTCTCCAGATGCAACTGGTTGATCTCCAAGCAGATGTGTCCCTGAAAGAGCAGTTTCTAAGAACTGACCCTTCCACTTTCTGGCTCCAAACGGTCCCTGAGACAGCTTTTCCAGGTCTGAGGAAAGTTGCCATATACATCTTGACCATGTTTGGCTCCACCTACAACTGCGAGGCAGCTTTCTCCACGATGAATATCATCAAAAATAAATATCGTTCGAGGCTCACCAATGAGCACCTCCACATGTGCATGAGGATGGCCCTGACTCCATTCAAGCCCAGGTTTAAAGTCCTGGCAGGACAAGCTAGAGCTCAATTCTCCCACTGAGCAGAACAGTGGGGGAGTGGGATGTAAGAGTGATGCTCTAAAACTGTTAAATTGTTAAGATTTATTATCTGTAAAATTGTTTGAGACGGTGAAACAGAAAAGGGGAAATTTAAGCTTTTCCTCCCTTTATTAAATTTTTCTGAAGTTAAGCACTTTATTTGATTATTATTATTTACTATTACATGCACAATTTTCATTTTGTATTTATTTCATTTTAAAATGCAGCCCTACTTTTATTTAGTTCATGAGAGAACATTATACATATCTGCAGTCACAAATAAGTCCAGTTCTATGTTACGTGATAATAAATATTGTTAAAAAGTGTTTTAATCGTACTGAATTCATTTGATTTGAAAGGTATTGATTACATGCAGATGTTGATACAACTACCAGGCTACTTAAATATATATCACACTAAATAGTTAGACATTATGATCTTCTGGACCTTTGCTTCAAGAAAATTTCTCTAACTGGACCTCTTAATATTTTAGTTGACTACCCCTGTTATATGGGAATTCCTAGGAGAGTTGTGAAGGTATTACACTGGTGTTTAGCGGTACACGATTAAAGCTTCTTTATTTGGAACTAAAATCATTCACAGTCAATTTAATTACATTCAATTACATGTCCCTGCAAACCGATTTCAATATTGCTTTTCCTGTTTGTTGAAACAATAACTGGCACACTTCACAGCTGAATGTGTTCCTGGAAAGCCTGAGCCGTCAACCACTCAGCTCCAGGCTTATTTCAACTGCAGCGGCTGCTGGATGACTGTTCAGAGGGACGGCTGGAGAGAGCAGCAACTGGAGCATTCTGCAGCAATAACTACTATTTATTAAGATGGACTGCACAGTAGATGTACTTAATCTCATTAAACCACATATGCATTAAAAGTAATACAACTAAATAAAAAATGAGTTCCTTCTCACCTTAACTACCATTGGTGTATCGTGCGTTTACTATATTATGGGAGGAAATATTAATGATTCCATTTTGTAGCAAAGGAGGCTTCTGACATATCTGCTTTTTCACACTATAAATTAGCGATACATCAGTAACCACAAGAAAACCCACAAACTCCAGCTACTCTGGCGGCCACCTCATGGTGTCTCTCAGGTGTGTATATTTGATGAGATGAGGACGTCATTCACCACAAAGAGCAACAACATCAACCACAGAGGTTGTCAAGAACACAGAGGCCTGCGGGCCAACACACAGTGCAGAACATCCGCACCGTAAGAATGTTTGCTTAAGGCAATTTATAGTTTTAAGCCAACAAAAAGTTCTACCCATCAACATTACCTGTGTGTGCCCACACAGGATTTAATCAGTGAAATTGAATTATCTCTAAGGGTGCATCAAAACAGACGCAGTAACTTGTGCCATGCACACGAGTGAATCACAATTAATCTGTTTATGAGTTTCTCTGTTAAATCATAACCACATGTAGCCTTTTCAATCCAAACCCATCACTCCATAGATTAAACTGTACACATAGCTACCGCTTATAAGCAAAGCATTGATCGGAGAGCAAGAGAAACAGTTGCACTCATTGCTAGTTGGTATCCACACGTGGTAACTGGCTGCTACAAATATGCATACATTCTCAAAACCGAAAAACTAAATCTGTGCATGTCAGCAGTTTCCGCAGACACATCGTTATAGTACGTGTCAACATTGCAACATTGCAAGGTTTTTGTTAGGGGTGGGAATCACCAGAGGTCCCACGATACGATATTATCACGATACTGCGATACATTGAGTATTGCGATATATTGAGTATTGCGATATATTGGGGTTTATTACCTTTTTTCAACCGCACATTGTCCCCAAAGGAAAACTTTGTCAACATATTGTATCTAATAAGATAAAGTTTTCAGTCTGTTCATCTCACTTCAATCATTTTTATTGCGGTAAAATGGGATTGTCAAG